>OU452228.1:20099688-20388349 GCA_911728455.2 Marthasterias glacialis
TTTGTTTGAAGTGGGGAAAATAATGGTTACCATTTGTGAGAGGTTTCGGTTTTACGTGCACCTCAATCAATTCCAGCACTGCTTAGAACACTGTCATGAACTGAAAGTTTAAACTATAAATCGTTTACTTTGAAATCCCCGTTGATCGACACGTAAGGTTGTTCTATATACAGTGGGTAGTTCCGTTATGATATCAATTTGATGAGGCCTGAATGTTGCATCCAAACCCTGATTCATAATATACTAAAACTCGATACTGGACTACCTCTCCCATCCCTGTGACGACCCACCCATCCACCCACCTCATAGAAGCACACACACACCACCCCAGCCCTCTTTCCACCCCCAGCCCACATTCCCGGCCCCCATACAACGTCATATATACACGGCTTTGTGTAATGCTCCCATTGTTGTTCCATATAGTCCCTAATATCCAAATGATTCCTAATAAACGTAAATTTACGAGGTGCCATTGTTTTCAATGTACCGCCTGACAAATGGCGTGTAAACAAACCATGTCTTTATCATCCTCACTCAGTCAGTCAGTCACACGTTATTTTACACTAGTCGAACTTCACATTTTGTTCATTTCTTTATTTTGAAATTTCTCTAATCAGCAAGTCCACAAGTCTGAAGTTCGTAGAGTGACTTGTTGTTAATCAAAAACAAACTACAAATCATTATCACAGATATCATTTTGGATTCCCACAAAGGCGACCCGAAGAAACCGGAGTTTGAGAAAATGTTAATTGAATTAATCTTTGAGGTACGAGGTTGATATAGTTAATTAAACAAACGTTTTTTGAGGTACGAGGTTACTAACCTCAATCCCCCCACGCACTTAGGGGTGAGCGGCCGCCGCGCGAAATATGACGGAAGTATTTCTATTTTTCTGTCCCAGAATTATGAAAAGCTTTTTCGCAAGCAGGGTGACTCACCACCTGGCATGAGTTTATAATTATTCACGTATAATTCCATGCATACGGACTTCCTAATTCCATAAGGCTCGCGGTCCCACGGGTGCAATAATTTACATGTCCAGGGGAATGAGGTATCAAACGCACTTTCCGTTTTCATCAAAAATATTGTCAAATAAATTACGGGATTCGTCGATTGTTATGCCAGGCCCCCTTCGCTTGGAACGTCCCAAACCAGCACAAAACCCCGCCATCGAAAGCCCCACATTCACACGTTCGGCAATGAGGAAACGTGAACCATATTTGTTAGTGTTGCGGAGTTAGCACCAAGACCGTGCCAGGGGTATACCCCAAGAGATAGCGGTATACTGGAGAAGAGTGATGTCCTATCTACCGTTGAATTGTAACATTAGCCAGATAACGGGTTTAAAGTGATTTATCGAGATTCGTGTTCCCAGAGTGTCACACTTGTTCAAAGTTCAATTTCTTTGTTGATATATTATTTATTTATTTTTTGCAGTAAATATTTTTGCATTTAAGATAATGAGGCAACATTTTGTGCTTGAGTGATCGGCTTCGCTTCAGAGACCTGCCCACCCCTCTTTGTCATTGTCGACTCATCCTGTTCTCTCAACTTGCAAACTTTATAGAAAGTACCCTCCGGAAAATGGTAACATCACTTTGAAGAGTTTGAGGTGGTTGCAACCATGATATTTATCTCCGAGGTTTCATGATATGATGTTTCAGTCCTCATATAAAAAGCCTTTGGCTTTTGGTGCGGTTTCTCAGTGTGAGGTAGGAGTGACTATACAAACTCTAGAGCCTATAGTTGTGCAGAGTTGTATTTCTGTTTTGTTTGAAACAAGGTCAAAGTTCAAAGGTTACAGAGAGGAACTGTGAAGTGTTCAACTGAGTGACTGCTTGTTAATAACAGTTTGTTGTTTATGGTTTTGTTAACGCATCTCTGTTTGTCTTGACGGCGTGTATTATCGTCAGTATGGTCCAACATTTGACCGGTCGAACTTCCGACTGTCTGAAAAGAAAATGATCGATAAAACTTCTTCTAACATTCTTGCATTGTATTATTAATATTTTTATATAGTATGTTAGAGTTTTTATTGTGAGCTGGGATCCATAGGAGATATGTGAGTTTTTCTCACTGAATGGATTTATGATAAATAAGAAATGAATAAGATAAATGAATGTTACGCATTTATGACGGTAGATTGACCAATAGTTTTTCCGCTGGTACCTCCCAACGTCTTGCGTTCTCCCCGATGAAGGCCTAAGGAATCCAACTGCTAAATACCTCACTTCGTTCAGGCTAGATTTTCACGCCATTTGTCAGGACCAATTTGGCTGGACAGAAACAATGCGCTTGGACCGTTCAGACAAGCCCTCTGTCGACGACCTTTCCTAATTCGGCCCATCCGTTTGGGTGTCCTTTCTATCATGCAGAATGAACAACATAAAATGTAATACAACCTCTTACGGTCAGAACTCGTCCCCCTGTCCTTGCTCTATGTTCCACTGTGGTCATAATGTTCGCATCTGTGGTACAATTAACGAAGGGTATAACATATTGTATAATGTTGGCTAAAAGAATTCTGCCTACTGTCTTTGAATCAATATTTCATTTTTTTGTTGGTTATGAGGAAATAATTTTTAGGAAATATTCCACATGAAGATTAAAAATTACATTATTTTAGACGAACACGAAATTTGGTCATTTAAGTACGCCCCGTTTATCATAAGCCTCATAACGGTACTATAAATAATTATAAATAAATTATAAACATTATAAACAATTTACAGTTGAGTAAACAATAATAACCATTGTTTAAAGAACATATTCCATGGAAAGATTTTTTTTCTGTAGCAAGTGCATTCATTTGGTACACAATATTTGCGTAATTGATGTTCCCTGTTATGAAGACGTCATTGTCCCGTTCATATTTTATTTGATAGAAAACACTCTTCCTAAAAAGTCCTTATTGCAACCTCACCCCCTCTCGTTCAATCTTTGTCTGGATGTTTATTCCTGGCTCGTGTGTATAAGTTACAAGTAAACTAACAGACAGCAAGACCCTCAGACCTTCGTGAGTCCGCCGCAAAGAGGGGAAATCTAATTTTACCGGCGTTTAGCACCATTGGAAGTTGATCGGCTGGGAAACCGACTCCAAACTTTTACCTGCGCAAGCCGTAAACGACGAACGATGTATGTATCTTTATCAGTGTATCTCAAGGGCGCAAACGTGTGTGTTTCAAATCATCTCCAATCGTGTACCCAGACTTAGTTTTCCTGCACTGAAGGCCGCTTAATTAGTAAGGGGCAAGTATAGGTAAGTATAGGTATCGGTTTAATTGATTGGGGCGGGAGGTGGAGGGGGGTAAGGGTGAAATATAGCCACCGTGGCCGGTAAGTAGGGGGGTAAGGGGTGCGGTTAATTTGTGGACAGTCTGTGGACGTACAGTTTGATTTAATAATGTACAGTGACATCATACTGATTTCTACGAAGTCTTGAAGACAGTGAGTCTGAAGAGGAGGTTACCTTTGTTAGTTGCTAATAAGAAAGTAACTTCATGGACTATACGGATGGATGTTTTTTGGTATTATTATTGTTGTGTAATCTCCCCCCTCCGTTCAAGTCCCAAACTCCGCCCCTGACTTGCCGCGACTTTCTCCCTCAATGAAGCCAAACCACCTGTGACTTATCAGTGTACAAAAGAAAAACCCAACATGTGTCTGTAACAGATGGATAAAGGCTACGAGAACCTCGTGGCACAAATCTATGGATATCTGAGATTAAGAGAAAAGACACTTAATGGTGGCACCTGTTACCCGCGCCGTAATTCCATATCCGTGGACGGACAGGTGGATACCATCGGTTTGGGGGCGAGTATAGGGTCATTAACTCAGCACTATCCACCGGGTCTAACCTTAAATGACACCAATTGTACGTCCTGTTGTCCCGTTTTCAACCCATACTGAGATATTTTAAGCAATAATGATTATTTTGATTGATAGTCAACATGTTGATAGTCTGAACGTTCGTTATTAAATACTTTTAGGTCAATTGGTATAGGGCTCGGTTAGAGTCTGAGGTGAACACCTTTTTTGTAATGTTGTGAAATGGATGGATAGTATGGTTTTTTTTATTCCTGCATGGCTGTTTAGTCAGACGAACAAACCACTGGGAAAATTTGCAGCGTATTTTATTTCGAGAAACAATGACATTTGTCTTTAATTTCGTCTGTACGCGTTTTAAACGACGGAGCATGGGGCGTACCCTGTTGGAAGTGTGACGTAATTCCACTGTAAGCCGCGCCCACTTGACTCAAACTCTGACTTACTGATTGCGAGCAGCCCCGTAGATATTAATTTGATAGAGCTATAGTTTTGTATGAGGGTTTTTGTAAGTAAAAATTGATAATTAGGCTTGGCTGTTACATTTGTTGTTTAAAGACTCGAGGTCTTTTCAGAATTATACGTCTCTGTCACAAAAAATGCCTTTTAACGATGAAATGGGTGAGTTTTGGTAAAATTACGCACACAATGGAACCAGAAGTAGCGATCGTTTTTGGCGTGCAGCAGATGCGCGCGCGCGTGACACAATAACTTACCAACAGGGTACAGATACATGGTGGATTTCACTAATCCTAGCTAGGACTAGTCCTAACTTATCCCCTAGTCCTCTAAGTTATAGTTACTCGTCCTAACTCGAGATAAGACCTAGCGCTTTAGGAAATCCACACCAGGACGTACATCTTTTCAAGAAGAGGTAATCGCCGTAATGGGTTTGAAATCTCATTGGTCCTGAAGCTAGTTATGGATTTCGGAAACAAATCAATTTAATTTGTCTAGTTAGTATAAAGCTGACGTAGGCTGGTGCATTTTTTGGGGGGGTCAATAGACAAAACGGGTTCATTGAGGTTGATAACGAATACCCAACAAGTGACTTATCAATCACCAATAACGTTCCCAAGTTCAGACTGATGCGAGCAGGGCCCAATTTCACTAGAGCTGCATAACGGCTGATTTTGTGATTACTTCCCAAGTACAGACTAGACTGATCCGAGCGCAGTTCTTTCGTGGGCGTTTATACCGTCGCAGCTAGCTATGGCCGCCGCACGCGCGCGTCGACGCACCTACACTGTGAATCCCTCATGCTGATTGGTACATATGCGCGCCGACGCGCTATTCTCGTGTCGCGCGCTCGTGAGGCGGCCATAGCTGCGGTGGTGTAAAACACAATAGGCCGTTTACAAAACCACGGCCCAAGCCGTGATTTCGTAAACGGCCATAAACGAGCGCTGCTCGTATTACTGTATACCGTCAAAATAGAAAATTGACATACCAAATGATAGAGTTCGTTAGTATTTTCATTTTAACAATGAAGAATGTGATTGGAAATTTCCAACTTTGCATCTTAAACGGTTGTGTAGAAGTTAGACCACAATATACACAATGTGTATAATTGTGGTCTAACTCGTGTTTACAATGTATATTATGGTCAGGCATCGTTAGACGCAAACACGTAGCATCTGTCCCTATCCTTCTACGCCGTGGCTACACCACACTCCCTTGTAATGTAGGGTCTGGGATGTACATCGATGACGAATTCAAAATAAAGAATCATTCCATTGCAGGCCCCCTATACATCCACAAGTTTCCCCCCGCGCATGCACCCTCCCTTCACTCAGATTACACCCTTCAACTACATGCAATCGCTTATACTTGAAGCATTTTTATCTGCCTCACATCTGGCATCTGTAACTTTGCCTTGATTTCTAAAACCAGCAGTTCGCTCGCCCCCCCCAAAAAAAAAAGCAACCGCCGATCACAACATGTCCTGCTGGTGTGACTGTCTTACACCGTTGTAGACTGATTGTAAAAATGGCCAACATTAACCAGTGGTATGTTCCCGGCATGTTCGTCCTATTGAGCAGCAAATTCACACCAGGACGCTACAAGGATATCCAATTTGTTCTCATTTCCGCGCCCATTCTGACCAGGCACTGTGTTCGTATAATATAGGAAGCTCTGTGATGATACGGCCCATCGTCTGTTCACTGTGATCATTATCAGGCAGCTCACCTTGGAGTTGTTGTAACAGAATGGGATGTGATGGAGTGTGTATGCAAGTCGTGGTGTTTGAAGCCAGAAATCCAGCCCCCCCCCTCCCCTTGTTAAGCAGCCATCTGACCACACCTCAATATCTGACAATAGCCAAGAAAGCACTGTTAACCTCTTCTATAATTGTTTGTTATATTTTTATTTTCCTATTGTTTTTTCAATGCTTGTTTCGGCACGTTTATCAATATGGATCGTTGCGTAATTTCGCAATTTGTTGTCATTTTTAATTTACTTCGCTACTAATGATGGACGAACAGCTGAATTAATAATCAAATTTGATTAAAACTTTATTGCGCACGCGAACCAGAAAGTTCTCAGCCTTTAAAAGTGCACATTCAAGTATAAACACCCTCAGCGTCTGTCTATTTGGGTGTTGTATTGAGTTTGTGGCGTTGTGTAATTGCTATAGATCCACATACTACTCACACAGTCTGACCACAGGGAACAAAACCTTTTAACCAAATTAATAAAGTCCACGTTGATTCAAAAACTTGAAAGTGTTGAAACATTACGTCAGTATTAATTCAGTGGCGCCCTCATGACTGCTTCATTAGTGACCATGTCTAGTAGAGACGGAGAGGTGGCCAACCCGTTACACGGGAAACTTACCTTCACGAATCCCCGTCTCAGATCTTATCACCACAAGAAATTCAATAATACTGCTAAGTCCAATTTGATTAGCTGCCCCTGGAATGAAGGGTTTCCCCCCGTGCTATGCGCTCTTTTGCCCCCAGTCTCCCGTGGGAGTGTCTTGGGGCCGCTAGACTACCACACAGGTCATCGCTACCCGCTTCCTACCATTTACCAAACGAGACGTCTCTCTTCGTTGGAATTGTGTGAAAGTTGGTGCGGTGGACACATGGCCTGCATCAAGTCATAATTGTGTTGTTTTAAGACCAGAAATTGATATTTTAGGGTTGGGTATCGTGGATCGGATGCGAAGGAACGGTTGGAGAAAACACGTCGACGACAAGCCGCATTATCTGCGTGATTTAATTTGCATTCTTAAGGGAAGCTTGATGAAAAAAAAAAGTGACAGTCTGAGTTTTCTCCAGTTGGTAACACGAGGTATTGTCCAGTCGTTGAATTTTGAGTTTAATGATCTAATTCTAAGTCGAGTTTAGAGACAGCAAAACCCGTCAGTGTATCTACACGCTAAAATCAAAGCAAGGAGCGTACGAATGGTGCGTGCAATAAAACGAAGGACGCCAGGCTATCAAAACTATGTGCAAAGTTAATAACTGGGCTAAGTAGAACACTGTAATGAATCGTTCAAACTGAAAACCAAAAGAATACTGGAAACACAACTTTTTGGCCAAAACGACATGGATTGTAAATGCAAACATGATCTGTAAACTCAACTAACCGTTTCAAAGAAAACATTAGTTAACCTGTCGTATAGTTTGATAGGTATATCATAATGTTATCAAAAGTTAACGTCTAAGAGCGTACATTTCTTTTTATCTTCATTTATATCTTGTTTTTTAATTTTTTATTTGTTAAGCCAATCCATACATTGTACCGACTCTCACTCTTTATTGTATTGTCCTGTCCGTGTTGGTTTGTTGTTGTTTTGAAGTTTTGACGTGTTCTCTACTCTCTTAATGTAAAAGAGTGAAAACATCACTCTCTTGCCCGAGTGGTGGTGTAATTTTCACTCTTTTTTAGAGTGCAATTCATTCTAGTTTGCTCTTTTAGAGTGAAATTTGAGTGAAGTTCACTCTAAATCGAGTGAAAAAGAAAATATTTCCACTCTAAAAAGAGTTTTCCCCCATACCACTCTTTTAAAAGAGCCATTTGGCGGACAAGTCTTTTTAGAGTGGAAACATATTCTTTTTCCCTCGATTCAGAGTGAAGTTTACTCAAATTTCACTCTAAAAGAGCAAACTAGAGATAATTGCACTCTAAAGAGAGTGAAAATTACACCACCACTCGGGCAAGAGAGTGATGTTTTCACTCTTTTACATTAAGAGAGTAGTGAAAGGTACAAAAGCTGTGCTTCACCCTTTTCATATACGTGTTGACATAATAATCAATTTTTTTTTTAGTTTTTTTTTTTTTCTTTTTTTTTTTTAGCTTAGTCAGTTCTTGTACTTATAAACTTAATAAGATGCATACACTTTAAACGAAGAGTTTGCGTATAATTATGTTTATAATAAAGTTTTTTAAACAGAAATAACTGCTGTTTATTTCTGTTAAAAACAACTGTTGTATCCTGGTTAGCGGTAACACCATGTGATTATATCTACTTTGCTATAATATATTCAGTAGATTGTTCTTGTGAGAACTTGTCCTGTTACTATTCTACTACCGCGGAGGTAGATTTCGGAATTCGAGGGGGACAACTTAGTTCTAACCTTTGCTGTCATTGAGGATGTGGATGTGTGAATTGAATATGTCTTATGTAACTATGGAGACTTGTGGGGAACGCAAGCTACTCAAATCGCTCCGTCCGTCTAACACATTCTGTTTAAATTATGTTATTTTATTAATTGAGTATGGTATTTGTATTTATTGACGGAATTTTGTAGATGCACCTAACGCGATTTTTGTATAGCAGTAAGGGCATAAATTCACTCGAAACAGAGAGAGTACGGTATTCGTGGGTTTTGCAGTACATTTGAAACGAAGCTGATTAAACTCAATGGAATATTATTTTTCTCGAAACATTTTTTTTCTTTTGCGGTTTTGGTTTGTTTTAATATAGTTATTTGTAATTGAAATAAAGGGTTTTCTCCATAGGCGCGCACCCCTTTTAACGAAAGTCAAAAGTAAGTTGATTGATAAGATGTGAAGGTGAGGTGCAGAACGCCTACCTGGACACGATGGAAACCCTCAGCGGGTATTTAGAACCACCCTAGGGGGTCGTTTAGGATTAACTTCATCCACGGGGTTACGGTGAAGTTAACCGTACCTGAGCGTGCCGTTGCCTGGGGCCAGTGGGGGTTTGCTCCCCTTCCTCGACCCCAGACTAGTTTGGAATGGTACGGTGCCTCGGTGGACTTCAAGTGTCTTTGCGGTCTATTTTCTGTGAGCCTCGGCTCTTGTGGTAGAGCATACTTAATCGAGTCTTTTAGGGACATTTTTTGTTTGTTTGTACCCTACACCGATGGGTGAGAAACATTGTATGCTCATCGATTTCCCCGGTCATGCGGGAAAAATCACATCAGGCATATTTTTCGGGTGGGATTCGAACCCACAACCCCCGCTATTCTAGAGCGGTTGTCTTACCCACTGGACCACCGAGCGTGTCCGTTGACCAGATTTAAAGAGGCTGAGATTTAAAGATGATGAGACAACATTTGTCTTTGCTCTTTGAATGTGTTTTATCAGTGATAAGTTTGCATCATAAAGATCTCATTTAATTGTTGTCCTTAATACACGTGGAGATTTGTTTGGTACCGAAGTTGTCCTCATCCCTGGATCTTACACTCCCGGGTCAAAATTGACCCGGATTGCGGGTCCCCGGGGCCCTGATCTCCCTTTTGGGTCAATTTGACCCGATATCTGTGTCAATGTGACCCGTATTTTGTGTTAATGGACATTTCATGTGCATTCGGATTCAGGGTCACTTTGACTTCGGGATGAAACTGACCCAGAAATGGATCTTGCTCCTCTTGGACCCAGCATTCGGGTCAATTCTAACCCCGGGAGTGTACAAATCCCTAAACTCATGGTTTGGTTGCAGATTCGGGCCCAATTTCATGGCGCTGGTTACCAAAAATTCTGCGTGCGTATTTCTATGGGCCGCGGCAGGGCGTAAGCGCGGAGTTCCACGGTAGGCAGTGTCAGGGCCTTGATCATACCAACATTCCTCGAAGACGTACATTCTATACGTAGTTTTTGTGTTAAAAAAACTACATAATCATAACATGCCATTAGTTTCCGACCACTGCTGTTTAACTTATAGATACTTAAATTCGTGTTGTAATGATGAGTGATAAGTGGCAACCAAAAACAATAAAAAAGCCTAGAATTTGGAGTGTGGTAAGGGTGTTGTGGTAATTGTAAAGGTAAAGGATTTATAGTGGCACTTGCCCGTTTGGAAATCCCCTCTGGCGTTCCCACAGTCTCGTTTAAAAATCATGTATTTTATTTATCTTTAATTAAGACAACTCTTAAAAAGAAAAAAGGAGAAGCTATTTCAGGATGTTTTGTTTTGTTTTCAGTTCACATTATCCTTGCATCTGATGCGTCTCTTTGAAGACTAAGACAGTTGGAGTACATGTTTCATAAGAAATATTAGGCCTAATGTTTTATCTTACCTTTAAAGCGATGGTTTTGTTTGAACTCAATCTAGTTACTGCTGAGATGTAGACACTTGCAAACCCCGTCTACCCCCCCCCCACGCGTGAATATTGAGTCAATATTTATAAATCCATCAACAAGGATTTTTTGACAAGCTCATATGCTTGTATTTATGAATCTCCATTTCCACAATTTATTCGAGTTTAAACAGGCGAATCGCCAGCCTGAATTAATAATTCCGCTCCTCACCTATCACGCACAAATATTACATTTTCCAGCCAAGTTCCGGTTGATTTTGACTAACGGTCCCCAGCCCGTGCCGGGGGACCGGGTTTCCGAGCCCCGAACCCCGCCGTAATTTGTCACCTCGAGTCCCACCATGGAATTGCAAAGTGTATGGTCCGACTCTTGGAGCGAAGACCGGATTGACAAGCCCTACCGCAGGGATAGCAAAGTCGACTCTTGGAACGAGCTGGAATAAAGAGGCTCAAGTTAAAGTAAAAACCTATGGGTTGGGTGGGAGGAATGTTGTTTACCAAGTATATCAATGGTTGACCTAGAAGTGGGACTCCCTCAGCGTCCAGTCAGAGAAAGGCAATCATCTATCACTGACACGGGTCTTCGAGCGGTAAAGTGTATCCATGCCGTGTTTTGTCCTAATTTCTCTTTTTTGTTTTTGTGTAATGTCTGCTGCTTCAGAAACATTTTCTTCAAATGTAGGTTTTTGCGGGCTGTTGATTTTCCAGCAAGTTCTGGCTGGAAAAGTTTAACCGTCAAGAAAAAGTCTTAGATAATACCCCCAAAGCGAGCGATGTTGCTTTGCGGCTTAATGACATGAACGTAATCGCAGTTTGTAAATTAGAATTTAAAAGCAAGATATAAAACCTCAGCCATCGTAACGCTAAAACACAGAGCAAGAAAGTATATGTATATTTTACTTGAGCACACCTTTGACCATAAGATACAATATTTTTATGGCAATTGAAATCAATTGCGCTTTCCTCAAGCTGTATTGTTTCCCCTTGTCTTCAAAGTTGTGTGGACGATAAGTAACAAAACACTGACCCCCATTTTGAAGAAGAAAAAAAATGGCTTGAAACAAAGTGGTTCTCGAACACCTGTCTCGTTTTATACCGAACCAAAGTCCAGAAATTCCATTTTTGATAAATGAACCGCGAACAAACGTTGTAATATTTCTCTCTCTCTCTCTCTATTGCAATATTTTAAATATTGATTTTTTTTTGTTCTTTCGGAAGAAGATGATTTTTCCAGACGGGGGATGTTTTAATCGACAATGAAACAGGGCTGCGCACACTCATGAGGTATTTTTGCCTGCATTTATCAGTAGGCCTCGCAATCAACGAGGCATCTTAGCCAGCGTCTGGAATGACGTCTTCACGTTGGTCGCGCGACTTCAAGTCTCTTAATTTTTATGGCGTACATTAATCTTGGCCTCCTTGCAGAAACCAAATAATCACATCCTTGTCTTGGTCTCACGTAAGACACCGGTACCACTGGAATCTTTTATGCGTTGGGAGGTATCATCATCTTGGAACATAAATAATGAATAGATCCACAAAAAAACAAAACAAGGGATGGCTTGAGAAACAAGAGATAGAACAGTGACGGGGGAATGTCAGTCTGTGTATTTAAGATGAAGCTAGGTGATTTATTTGTCGCAGAGTCGAGTAAACAAAAGGCGTTTTTTATTTTTTTTATTATTTTTTTTACGTTGGGAAGAATCCCAGGTAAGTAAGAGATGGTGGTCTGGAATTAAACAAACATCCTCGGCGACTTAGAACATTTGACAACTGCTGCTTGTGCCATGATGAAAGATTTGCATTTATCGTGATCATGGAGGTCGAAATAAAAACCCTGTAGTCTTTGAGTTCGGCGTGTAGGTATCAAAATGGTGTTCTCTGTTTAGACAAAGCGTTACTATCAACCTCTTCTGTTGTTGACGTGAATTAATTCAAAATAATCTCGAGTTCTCCATAAGGTGGCCGCGAGTGCTAGGAATTTAATCATTGAACTTGTTGGAATGTGTGATTTTTTGTCAATTTCAGCGTTGTTGTTTTTTTAACAGCGAGTTCACCTGTTATTGGACAGGGAATGCCTAACTCCTGTTTATATTACAAATTGGAATATCTTCTTTCTAAGATCGTCCAAGCGTCTTGAAGTTTTCTTAGGTTAGGGACGGTGTTGATACTAAGATGGTGCCTGGACGGGGAAAATGCTTACAGTTGATGCTAATATCAAACATGTGAGGTGGTTTGCCATATCTGAGAATGGGTTGGCCCATTAATACTAGGGCACTATTTGGTTTGGGGGAACTTCGTTGTGTGCACCCAAATCAAAGAGTGCCACTGCTATGGTGCCCACCTTAATCTCAAAAGGCTTATTGTCTGTTGGCGATACCAAAATGCAATAATAATTTTTACGTATAGTTGGACACGTCTGTAACGCACCATTGTGTCCGACATGGACTATTTCGTCCGACGACAAGTTTGAACCATAATGTCCGACCCAGTGTGTCCGACAAACCATTATATCCAACCCATTGTGTCCGACAGACATAATGGTTTGTCGGACACAATGGCTCAGACATAATAGTTTGTTGGACACGTGGGTCGGACATAATGGTTCGTCGGACACAGTGGGTGGGACATAATGGTTCGTCGGACACAGTGGGTCGGATGTAATGGTTTGTCGGATACAATGGGTCGGACATAATGATTCAAAATATTCTCCACTGACGTAATTGTTTATGTCGGGCATAATTATGGTGCGTGCCCCCACAATGTTTCCCGCGATGCACATCATGCTGGCACAATGTTTGTCTTGTTCCGTGTGTTGAGTTGCAATAGTGAATACTAGTTCTCTTGACAACCAGGAGGGCCAGACTAATTTGCTTTTCCAGCCTCGATTTGGCTACGTTGATTTGAATTGGGGATGCAAGATGGCGTCATTTTGTTTTAGCAAACTGTACGAGGACATTAAAGACAACTATATCTATAGATTTTCCTGGCCATGGCAACAAATAGTTGATCAATTATTTAACTCCATGCTCATTCAATTTCGTTTGAAAATAATGCTCCGTTGCATCAGCATTCAACAGTCAAAATAAGTCATTCATTTTCTAAAGTTAAAAATTCACTGGTCAAATAAGATCGTTCAAATTCATTAGGTCGCTAAGATCATTCAGTTTCACAAAAGCCAGCAGCAAGAGGCTGGTCAACCATTCAGTTTCATCAATAGGTAGTAGAAATTCGACTGAAGAGTAGTAAAAATGTACTCTTGAATGTCAGTAAATGAAAATAGAATGACTAAAACGAACCTAAATGAGAAGAACAAAATCATATGCGTGCACGAAAACGAAATATTGAATGCAATGGTAGCTCGAAGAAACACCAGATCTATTTAAATATGGAAAATGCTTGAATCTGAATGCGTGTTAATGAAATTGAATGCAATTTTACTAATTGACCGGGAGAACCTATACAATTAGTTTCCCGAAACTTAAAAACAAAAATGTCACTTCGTTGTTATTTTTTGGGGGGGTTCATTTCACCAATGCAAAACCGGTAATGACTTACCTGGCTGATTGGTTGGTTTGTTGGTCTGTATATCTATTTGTCTGTCCTCACCATTGTACTGAAAGTGCATTTCAAATAATCAACGTCGAGACATCCGTGAAAAAAATATACGACCTCTGTCAAGTGGTGAAGTAAAATGAAAAAAAAAGACTCTGTGCAACGAGTAGGCGGACATCGCAAATTGGTATTGTTTTATTTGGTAACACGGCATAGATAACCCCTTGGTGATCTTCTTCACTTCGGCACGGCCACTAAACCTCGGGCAAACCCCCTACAAGAGCTTAAAGATGTGATTTATTATTACCAACACATTAAGAAACATTCCGTCGTAAACTAACCGCTGTGTTCTAAAACATTAGACACTGTCACTTGTGAACTTGAGTTATGACCTAATTAGTAAAAATGTCAAAATGTACGTTCACACTGTAAGAATGTTTGGAGCAAGCACAGGATGTGTTAGGAGTGTGAAAGTTATCAAATGAGTTACCGTTAAAGATGCTAAGTCTGATTTCTGGCAGATTTGACCCTAAAAAAATAGATTTAGGTTTTAAATAGTAACTATTTCTATTGATTCGAGAAAGTTATTAGCTTTTGTTTAACGGCCATGCACACATGATTTCGCAGGCTGCTTATGTTTTGTAAGCTGTCCATGGCAACTGCGAAGGTTTTGGTAAATTGTTTTTGTTTTGAAACAGATCATCTGTCTAAAGTTATACAGAGACAAAAAAATCAAAACAAAATTTATATTCTTTCGACAAAAATCGCGCAATGCAACTTTGAAAACGTCTGTTTTTTTCATCGAACCAATTGTTTAAATATTAAGAATTTTTTTTTCAAATTTCGTGCGTATTGAGGCCTATTAATTCGTTTATTTATTTAATACTAATTATTGTATTGGAATGTCTTGGAATGTCTTCAGATCAGTTTGCTGATCACCACTTTAAACAGGCTTGACCTTGGCTTTAAGAACATTTTTTTATCAAAATACAACGACATGTGTATCCCAATATGGATTTGGGCCCCAATCGGACCACACCCCATCAATGACGTAACTAAGGGGGGGGGGGCACGTGCCCCCTCCCTCAGCTGATGTCTGTGCCCCCTGGTGCCCCCCCCCCATTTAAAATCTGGACTCTTGAGATTAAAAAATTGCCAGAAAAATTTTACATTTTATGAGCTTTTATGTAGTAATTTCAATGTTTTTAAAACTATTTTTATTATTTACATGCAAAATGTATTTTGTTTTACCTACGCACGTCAGAAGAGCGCCGAAAAGGGGCTTGTTTAGGAAAAAAATACAAATGGAAACTACAGTTTTAATTGGCCAAAAGTTCCCCCCTAGGGAAAAATGGTGCCCCCCTAAAATGTTACCCTATAGTTACGGCGCTGCACCCCATTTGCATCCCGATTCACAAAGTTTTGAGGAGGAGGAGGGGGGGGGGGGACAATCTACGGTTTTTGTTTATGTAAGCTGCCTATTTTGCAAAATGTCCCCGTTCCAAAATATTTACAATCAAATCGAAAATCCAATGGTAAACAGTTTCCGAATACTGTTTGATAAAAAAGGGGCATTGTTCGTAACTTCAACCATGTTTACGACGTGGACTATTGTGACTTTTGTCGAATTGCAGTTCATCGGTAAAACACGGCATTAAACCCTCACAATTTAAGCTTAATTGGTATTTTAAGTGAAGCGATACGAATAAAAATGCTCCTTTTTTTATTCCACCGAATAAATAGGCAAATCACCCCCGTCAAACAAAGCGGTTTCCCGCCATTAAATTTCCGAAGGGGACAAGCGACCCCTTAAAGTAACACCCAGGTAATTGGACCCTTCTTACACGAGGATTAGGTTGAAGATGATGCCGTCCTTCCACAATAGAGGAGCAATTGTCATGCAACTACCGGTCCTCGTTACGTTCTATTCTCCTTTCGAAGACTGCAAAAGAGCAACGAGGTAGATCACTATAAGAAGAGGGGCGGTGTAGTCGTCTCGACGCGCCGGCCCACCCAGCTCTTTCTCGGCCTCTGTCTCTTCACCCTGCCGCCCAGTTACTACCGGAATTCTATTCATCGTGAAGCGATAGATCCACCAAAACATGCCATTAATCCGGGATTTGATGCCCACACGATGAATGCGTTGCATTGTTCACCTCTGTATCGCCCGTAAACAAATTTGATAACAATAGCGGCAAACAGCGATTTAAAAGCTTCAAAAGGAGTATAAGCTAAACTATTACAAAAACTGACACACGGGAACCGGCCGTCAGTACACAACATTCAGTATGGGGTGGTTAAGCGAAAAGGTACCGTATAGTCTGTGTCGATGAGACGGTTAATGAAATCAGGGTCCGTTAGATTAAACGCATTTCAATACGAAGTTTTTTAATCTTTTGATCCGACCATGATAAATCAACCTTGGTAAGATTTGGCTCATTATACCGACTCAAGTAAAGTAGGACAGTCTGACATCAAGCACCCATCCAATCAGCTAATACACAAGTATTTGCTTCGGTAGGCATGGACTAATTAAAGATATCAGCAAACTGTAAAAGACCCACCGTAACTGTAAATAGCTTTCAATGCTCGCGCTGATTGGAGTGAAAGAATGAAAATTTCACTCTTTCGCCCGAGTGGTGTCAGTTTGGCTCTTTTGAGAGTGAAACTCACTGTGCATCGCCCTTTCTGAACGAATATGGAGCGAACTTGACTCTGATTCAAGTTGAAAATACCCGTCTTTCACAGTTGTCCGCCGTATGGATCTTTGCAAGAGTGGTAGCGGACAAAACGAGTGTTTTTTTCACTCTTTTTTACAATTTTTAGAGAGTAAGGTGGTGCATAAAGAAGGAACCCCACTTTTGACATAAATTTTAACTTACTTAACTTATTTGAATGTAGTAAAGCATAGCTCTTATTCAACCATACATGGTGACAAAACTGTTAAAATATCGCAAGAATAGTGTTGTCATAATATGCTTGAACTTATGCCTTGATGATTTTGAAGAAACGCATAGAAAAGGAAAACGAAGGAACGATCATTGTTTGAAGCGTAGATTTGTTTGTTTTCAATTCCAGCTCCGGTGCTCAGTCAAGCCGTCCGTGGACAAACAGGTTTGCCACTTGGTATTTTTTTTAATCCACCATAATATGTCAGAGACAAAATATGCATTTGCAATCATTTTTTTCGTCACTCATATTTGAATATCAATATTTTAATACCATGAAATAGAATTTAAAAAAAATGCCCAACAAGTGGGTGAAAATTGCTGTCAAAAGTGGGTTTCCCTTCTTTTTTTTGCAACACCCGGGAGAGAGATATTGGCAAACGGTCCACCGCACATAGCATTTGATGGCCGGGTTGTTTTAGGATGACTTTGGTGGGTTTAGACAGCAGTGTAATCAGCGTTGAAACTATAGGGTAAAAATTTACCGGGGGTGCACCATTTTTTTTCAACGGGGCACTTTTGGTCAATTAAAACTGTAGTTTCCGTTTGTATTTTTTGCTAAAAACAAGGACAGTTTTTAATCTCAAAAGTCAAGATTTCAAATTGGGGTGCACATACATCAGTTGGAGGGCACGTTGCCCCCCCCATGCCCACCATCGTGCCCCCGCCCCTTACGACATCAAATGTAATTATTATGAATACCACTGTGTTGAATGCGTCGTTAACAAGAAAGGGGAATTCATCAATGTTTTTTGTGTAGATATTTTTGTACCAACAAGAGATAAACGGTAATAAATTAGACAGAATGTTTAACTTACGGGTCTTAAAAAAAGAGTGCACTGACAAAAAGTGCTTGATAAACTGGTCATGTTCGCCTTTTATCAAGGCAAGATTTGGTATCTTTCTTTTTCTAGGAGTGTAAGGGTGATGTAACGTTGAAATGGCACACTTTATATTTTTTAGACTTTAGTATTTGAGACGTTTTTGTACTGAAATCAAGGGTTGTCCGAAAAGGGGAGGGGACACATTGAAGAGTGATGGGGGGGGGGGTAATAAGAAATATGAGTATGCTGTAAGAAAAAGGGGGCGTCCACATGCCATCCCTCCTCACCGCCCTGCCCTGCAAATACTTGCAAATTTTAATCAACTTTCCATCATCGACTCGTGCTCTTGCGGCTTGGTACATTCCCCACCCCCCATCCGAGTGTGCGTAATAACCTGGATTACATGGAAAGTGTTCCTGTAGGTCAAGCTACATCACTCTATACTTCAGTAGGCTTTAGTGTTATCACAACCAAGGTTCAGATAAAAGCCGCATTTTTTTTTGAGGATTTTACTCCGTGTCTCTCAGCAAACCCCCAGGGTAAGGATTATTGGACCAATATCTATATACTCTTTCAGCCCAGTCCAATTTGTTTTCCACCAAATTGAGCAAAACACGAGCAATTAAGCGCTCTTTCAAATCCTTCAAATCGGTTATTGGTCGGCCTTGCATTGTTTGCGGTGATCTTAGGGTACTTTGTGTAGTCGTCTGTGCCCCCTGCCTCCAGACACCGCGGCGAAGCCAGAGAGTGGTCGGGAGATAAAGTTGTCAAACCCGTCTCTCAGATGGTCCGAGGAGCGGCCGGGTTAACCGTGCGGCCGCGAGTAGGCCTTCTACTGACGGGCACTCCCTCATTAGCCTCCTCCGTATGGTTGGAGTATGCTTGAGAATGTGTAGTTCATTGATTCCGCGAGATTGCTGCTGCTACGTCGTTTTGCGTCTCTGTTGTTCGCGCTTATTTGTTGAAAAGGCTGATGAGGGAGGGGCTGTGGTGCAACTTTGGAGGAGGATGCATTCAGTTTTGATCATTGTGCGCGATGAATGGCGGCGTGTTGCAAAACGCATGACGTTTGAGTGACACGTAAACAAGCAATGTAACAGGTACCGTACGATAAGAGGGAAAACTGGTACCTGGCGAAGCATTTAGAATAAGCGTGTTCATTAAAACGTAGGTTAATGTTTAACTTAGGAAAAGGGAGCGTCTCCATATTGTTTTATTAGACGAGTTTGTTTGTAAAACACCTTGTACGCGCTAGATATTTATAACCTTGATTTGGGGAAGGCTTATTGACCTGTGAACTTTTGAGCTCACAATCGGTCATCGCACTCATGAGACAAAAGTGAAAAAACCATCACTGTTTTTGAACATCGGAATTTGGAATAACAAGGTCAACACTTATTTCTCCAAAACCAGAACATTCCAGGCACAAATATTTTAAGGGAAGTTTTCCACCATAACCATCTTTGTATATATACCATGTTTAAGTTTTGTGTAAATCTGTGAACTTTTATATTCTTCAACCTTACCGATGTTTAGCATATACCTTAATTGAAAACAAATTAAGCGGTTCATTCAAACCAAGATTGCTACGTGCATGAATGGAACACCACGGTGGTTATCCCGAAGACAGCTCGACATATCTACAACATCGTTTCACTATAAACTTTGTTCTTCACGTCATGGTTGGATGGTTTGTTTGTTTTTGGATTATTTTGGCAAATTGTTTTAAGACAAACCACCGTCAAATACGGCTGTAAATGTAAATGAGGGGTTTGAAATAAATGTGTCAGCACTTAATGTCTTTTTTTTCCTCACAGTAAAATTTGTATATACTAGTTTTCTTTTGATATTTGCTTCGGTTGTTAAATCTGGCAATGCAGTATTGCTAAGGATTGACTGATGTACATTAAGTACGCAAAGTTTATCCTGAATTCGCGCTGTTTGTGCCCGCTACATTTCTTAATACTGGACGATTTTCATTACCGCAAAATGAAATAAATTTCCAAAAAATTCCCTTCTGTTATCTGTTATCATTCGTTTTCAATAATACTGGCACGACCTTTATACGTCCATTGGAAAAAAAGTCCCATGCAATGCGATTGATGAGTATTCGAAGCTACATAGAAGTAAACACATCCATCACCAAAGTACGGACAGATTTCACTCGTCAAACCTATTATATGTATCTGTTTAAAAAATAACAAAATCTGACCACTACCAAGATTGTCGTTACCCCAAAAAACAAAACAACCCTCACTGACTGTGATCATCACGGCGACAGTCGGCGCGAGGCTTCGACGAGGCCACGTTCGCAACGCGACGGCGGGCTGGCCGGGGAAGGCTACAGCGCCCCACCGCCCCACCGCCCGGTGCCGACTCGCTCTCTCGTGTGACAGGTGCACCATCAGGTCCAATTCGGATTTAGCACGAGGGGATCCCAGAGGAGTTATAACCAACGAAGGATGACCCTGGGCGATGTCTCTTTACCGGATCTCTACCGGAACCACCCATAAAGTCAGGGGCTAAAAATGGTGGGGGTATCAAGTTTGTGTCTTACAAACGGGCAACTGTTTCTTTTAATGATTAGTTGGGAGTTTTGCTTGATTTTGACATATACTGGGTCCAACCACTTCGCCACGGAAGCAAGTGTTTTTGTTGTTTTGTAAAAGATCACATAAATTACTGGAATCTATGTTGACTGCCAAACAATGACGCCCTACCAGATTAGTCAATCTAAAATAAGGGTGTTTATCTTTGTTTGGTGACTTCTTCAAATTCAAACATTACATACCGAAGTATAAATTTTATACAGATAGGTTTATGTAACGATTCCTTTTAATTTAGCTAATCAGTCGTATCAATAGAAAATTAACGGTAACAGTGTTATCTACTGGTAATTAACCAGAAATAAAACAATCGTAGTCCTATAACATAAACAAAAGAGTAAGCCTGACTTAAAATGAGGCAATTAAAAAAAGTGGTGCATCTTTATTAGAATATTCTTGGTACTTCATGTATTCATTGGGAGAGTGACTCTGTGAAGAACCTCGTAGAGATGTGATCTGAACAACGCTTGCACTAATTCGCTCGTACGGGTGTATTAAAATAGGATCCCCATAATCATTATCAATCAATTCTAAGTACAGTATATTAAAAAAGATACTCGTAAATTACTTTAAAGTCTCTAAGCTTTAAAAAAAAATCAAATTAAATATTGAATTATTGAGCTATGCCCATCCAAAATGAAAACACCCGAGTAAGCTGTTTATATATAGCCAGACTCCATCAAGGAAAAAAGGCCCTATACGCTTTTTAGCAAAATAGTGGCAATTTTAGAGAGCTACGGTATGAACCCGAAATGCCACAGGTTGAAAGACCTGTACGGGTACATTGTTGGACCACTGTTCAACCAGCCCTCAAACAAATGACCTTCAAATTTTGTTTATATGCAGAAAAAGCTTACAAATTATTCACGATGTTTTACGCATGATTTCCCCACTGTTTTATGCAATGCACCCGCAACCGTTGTACAACATTAGTTTTTTAGCCAGGAGCATTAGTGGAGTCTTGTTCAGCGAAGGTTCACTTTGAAATATTTAACTATGAGGCTTTTTTGTCAACAGTTCACAACAACTTACAATTAACACGGGAAATATATGTTGCTATTCTTTCTGTATTTATGTTAAGTACCGTTGATTTGGATAACATCTATAAAACATTTTTTTTTTAAATAAATCTTGGATAAACCTACAATGTTGAGCAAATAATTATAAATAGGCCTATTATGTGGTTGTCAGTTTCAAATTGTTTTAGTTAAAATTTAGAGAATAGTTTTTATATTTATTACTTGAAATGTACACACAGATTGCACATAGTGGACAGACAAATTGCAAGGTTAAATAGAAGTTAAAATTCTGATAAAGACATTTGATTGTGAAGACAATTCAATGAAGCAGCAGATTGATTTAGATAAATGGGTGCAATATTACCTCGACAACGATCACACCAAAGAGAAGTTGGAAAAACACATTTTTTTCGAAAGAGGTGTTGGTGTAAATCTGTGACAAGTAACATGCAATACACCGTTCGGTGTAAAGTAACTAATGAGTCATTCACAGCTAGTTTATACATTTTAACGATACTCCACAGGCCGGGTGAGTTCGAAGTCCCCACGGGCAATACTTTACATCTATCGGTCTGAACACTTGGCCGTTTACTACGTCCAAGAGGCGGCACTTTACATCCCAGTGTTTTCCTCCTGACTTATTCCTAGCTATGAAATATTGGTTTATAATCCTCGGTCTGTGTTTAAAAAGAGGAAGTTCATTTCTTCTAGTTCCATGACCTGGCCTTGCGAAGTGCCATGTCTGGACTTTCCCAACCTTAGCTTAACCCGTCTCGGGCTCTGAGCATACCCACCTCCTCTAACGCAAGTCTTGATAGTTGTCAGTATGACTCAACGAAGAACAAGAAAGAAAAAAACTCCATTGCTTTAAAAAAAAATGTGGGGCTTTTTATAGTCCAACACAACATACAAATATCGGATTTCTGTGAGGCAGACGTATAGTGAAGCTAAACAGATTTCACTGACTTCCAGATCGGAAGAAATAGCAGTTTGTGTGAGGAATTGAAAGGATGTTCGTTAAAATCACGTTTGCCAAACAAGTTTGTTTTTTTACCCGCACTGCATAATCGCGGCTCATGAGCTTCTATTTTTGTTGAAGGTAAGACGTTATTTCAATACCTAGCTTTACTTCTATCTGGAATTGAAAGATATTTTCGTGTTTAGTTTTTGGAGTTGATGATATAGATGGAATAGTTGACGGGCTTTAGGGGCATGAGTCAGTCATGTTATGATCGCTGTAGCGCGGGAAGTGGACTTCGTACAGTGTGGTGTAGATCTTCCAGCTGCGATATGCGCACACCAAAACTTATTCAGTGTTTTTCCCCCCGATTTCAATCATTGGATTTGAAAGGTCATCTGAAGCACACAGAAGCTTGTGAACGGAGTATAACACCAATAGTCATTACTATTTCCTGTTGTCTGCATTTGTGTTATAATTTGAATCCTTCCTTATTATAGGCCTAATCATTTTAACATCTGCATTAAAGGTAAAATACATAGGAGTTGAAGATTTTTCTAAACACAGTGGGTCGATGTTTTTTGGCGTTTTTGTTTGTTTTTATACCTCAACTGTTAAGTAAGGTAAATTTTACCTTACTTAACAGTTAAGGTATAAAAACAAACAAAAACGCCAAAACATCGGTCATCAAATAGAAAAGGTTAATTTTGTAGTTGCATTTTGGCTTGTGCAGTCGTTCACTCAGAATGCAAGCAACAAAGAAACATCAAACCAGATCACTATCTAAAGTGACACAAATGCATCAACTGAAATTAAAATCAAAAGCTTCTTCCCACAACAATACCACGATAAACTCAACAGATCAATCAGCCATTCCGAAAGATCCACTTGTGTATACCGAAGACCGCGTTATCGTGGTTTTGTGGACTATCGAGTCTAATTCAGTGAACACTCCCAAGCCTTCAATCGTCGGGTTACATCTCAGTGACGGAGAAAAACCGAAGTTACTTTCCCGCGTCGACGTGTTTTTGGGGCGGGAAAGGCAGACAGTGGAATCAGGTTTCTTAAAATGGTCCTCATTTTGAAGTGGTTTATTTGGAATCCCACCGATGATGCGATATCTGTCGTCATCCCAGCAGATTGAGTCTACACAATGAAGGTCATTGGTATTTCCAGTTGGGTGATTGTTTACCTTTGAGGATTGTCGGACATTAAACTGACATTTTTTAATCTGAACCCGTCGAAAGTTTTGATATAAAATTGTGCCTAACCAACCTTTAGTCGTTGAAAACCTATCAAATATTGACATCCTTGAGAAACTTTTGTTGGAGCAGATGATACAGGGTGTCATACGGGGTGTCATCTTGTAAGACAAGAGGAGAACCTGTTAAGAGGAAAGTTGGTAACGTAACTGTGCTCTCGTCTCTGGTCTATAGTGAATCGTCAGTTGTCTGTATCTTTGATGTTGAATTGTAGGGGGTCATCGGTACCAGTGTGACATCATATCGTTGGTTTAAGGTCCTTGTAATATAACCATATGTTTATACGTATACATTTATAGTTTACCATATTTTTTGAAGCGCTTGGTATATTTTTAACTGGTGCACGGTGGGGGGGGGGGGGTTTGCTTATCAGTGGGGGTGGGGGCAGGTACCATGTTTTGTAAAATTTATTTGGGGGCACCTGGGGGGCACTGGAAATTTAGCCATTGAAAATAAGGACCATGTACGATTATGCCTCGGGTTGTATATACTTTTAAAATGACTTATACGCTAGGTCTAGGAATAGTGACAGTATATGGAAACAGAACAATACTTCATGCTTTTGGAACTCGTGGCTGTGGCTTGGGCTCCGGCTTAGGCTTCGTCAGCCTCTTTGAAGCCCCATGCCGAACGCGTACGTTTTTAAAAAAACAACTGACGAAGCCGAAGCCAGAGATTTAAGCCGAAGCCGTGGATTCCATAAGGGCTTGAAGATGTAGAACTTTATAGTATATGGGAGCTTCCGAACCTACGTCCAATTTTATACACCTGCCAAGCTAAAACACAATAAGCTTAGCAAACTTAGACTGGTCCCATTTTGTGTCTTGAAACTTCAAACTTAACATTCATATGTACCTTCAGATGGTAATGGTTAAGGTACTGCTGGCACTGAATGCTCATGGTCGTGTCTGATCGTGGGTTCCTTTCTCCATGGTCTGATTGAATTAAAATATGGAAACTTCAACCGCTGTTTGTGATTTGTTTGCTTTCAAGGTGATGAAGGTATCTTTTAGGCCTATGGGTTGTTAGCACTTAACGTGCCATACTGCAGCTATAATGCCTTTCGAGATCAGAATGGAGTTCATCCTTTATCATACTTTATCAAGACCTTTATCATGCTGTCGCCATCTTCGTCGTGTTTCCTGTATCCACTAACAGTAATGAATGATACTATTCGTTGCTGAAAACAAGAACCAGACTATGTTTTCATACAGCTTTGGTGGGGTTAATACTATAAATGGCTCTTTTCGAAGCCACGGCTTGGGCTTGGGCTCCGGCTTGAGCTCCGTCTGCCTGTTTGAAACCCCGTATAGGAAAGCGCACGGTTTCTAAATAACTAACAGAGCCTAAGCCCAAGTCTCAACCCAAATCCTGGTTTCTAAAAGGCACAAGATTTGGAATTGAGACAAACCAAGATGATCACACCGTGATACAAGACAGTATCTACCATGATGTGATTTTACGATCTTGTGCCGTGAAGCGACGACTTGCAAAAACTGTATAAACCGCTGAAGACTTTGGAAGCCGTTGTTTTTTTTTACCTACCGTCTTAGAATACTGTGATGCAATGTCACTGAATCTTTTAAAAAAATAATTCTTCAACGGTGCGACTAGTCAACCAAAAGACACTAATAACCATTCACGATTGCATTATAATCATACAACGTTGTTTACAAGCAGCGGTTCGATGTATCATAGAGCAAGGTGCAGGTCTTGCTCTATGGATGTACATGTACGTGTATGAAAACATCGTGCAAATAATATATTCAAATCAAAATTTTCTAACCAAGCTGATGTGGCCGTTGAGCTCTAGTAAACCCAATAGTGTATCCAACTTAGAAGGCCCATGAAATTGATTTTTAAAGGCAATCCTTGGAAATGCATCTTTGTGTCCCATTAACCTATTTTCAACTTTCATTTTGCCATTTGCAATTAGGTTGTTTTGGTGCCTTTTTGGTTTTCATGCTAATGCAAATTTCCATATTCATGAGAAAAAGTGTGATGTCATATGAGATGAGGCAGAAGCCTCAATGTTGCAATAAGTTTATGCACAAATTGACAGAACTTAGGACATCTCTATTTTCACCTTCCTTTTTGCCATTTGCAAGGGTATTTTGGTGCCTTTTTGGTTTTCATGCTAATGCGAATTTCCATATTCATGAGCAAAAGTGCGATGTCATATCAGATCAGGCAGAAGTCTCAATGTTGCAATAAGTTTATGCACAAATTGACAGAACTTACGACATCTCGCTATCGTAAAACTGTCTTTTCTTAACGGGGATTTGTTGTGTCAGTTCATGGCAGGAATCCAGTGGGCAAACGTTTCTCACAAATGCTTGCAATAAGCAAATTGGAGGGTTCATAATTTCAACAGAAAACCACGGCGACTCACAGCATCTCCCTGAAATGACATCACGGCATTAGCGCCCTCAACAAAAGCATGGACAATTTTTTTAAATATTTAAAAAAGTGCACTTTCCAATAAAATTAACCAAACAGGAATGTCAAATAGTTTTCATACACTTAAAGCCCCAGCTCAACATTGGTAAGAAAGAAAAACAGAAAATGTTCACAGATTTACATATACCTTACATGGTATGAAGATAATGATGGTACAAAAAATGTCCTTAAAGGAAATATTTCAGCCTGAAGTGTTATCGTTTTTAAATGATAAATGAAATAAGATCCAAAACTAGTTTTCGTCTCAGTGAGACGAAAACTCTGCTTATAAATGCTGAATGTATCTTTTACCGTTTTCTCGCAAATGAAACAACGAAATGAGCTGACATTTTCACAGGTTGGTTTTATTACAAGCATCTTGATTTGTGCAAAGAATGGAAGCATTTAAGAAGATTAGAAAAGTGGCACAAAATATGTTCTTAAGAAATATTCACTTCAGTGGCCCTTTATGGGCTTTTAGCTTATGACATGACTATGACTTAATTTAAACATGTAACATTGCCGGTGTATCCAGCATAGCCGCAGCCACGTAATGCCGACACGGTCAGCCATATTGCTTGATTTAGGTATCAAGGTCAAAAAAAAAAATGGGGACCAAGCACGCCCTAAAAGCTCTAAACTGATTCCTCTATACCAACAAATTAGTGTCACTCCCATGAAGGCTGGTCAACAAGCGTGTATGGATAACACTTAAAAACAACGTCATTATACTGATGTCTTGCTTGTCAGATCGTTAACATTATTTATCCAGCTAGAATCACAACCTTTGTGGACGGGAATGGATTTTCTTGGTCGCATACCTTGGCACAAAGACTGTGCTTTTTTCTATCTGTGGACAATACTAAATTGGGCCCTGTGTCTGCCTCATTGATGCTCTTTTCTCGTCTTAAGATGCTCCTTTCTTGTCTTAAGATGCCCCTAGTGGTGGATCCAAGGGGGTGGAAAGAAGTATCAACAATCGAATGGTTCCTGTTTACTTAGATAAATGCGACCAATACGTGAGCATACGGGCAGCATTAAGCGTTCCTTTAGTCTGCAGAAACGCTTCATTGGTAAACAACATAGATGGTGTTTAGCAATACCCACCTTTCGGAAACCATCATGTCTTAGATGAACCAGTCTTCACCACAATATTTATAAAATCTTAAGTGCTCTTAATTTGAGTGGCTTGTTTTTGCTTGCCAAGCAGTTCTCGGAATCGGCCATTGCATTCGGAGTCTATATAGAGCTGTCTATTGAACGTGACTTTCCGGCAGTCTCTGTGGGTGTTCGCCTTGGCCGACACACCAGCAGCGCTGTGGCACAGTTTGAGCACGTTATTTAAGTGAATCCGAAGTTTTTTGAAAGCTGCCGTTATTATGAAACGCCGGGAGTGGGGGGGGGGGGGTATCTCCATCTCTCAGTGTCAAAGGTCAACATAACGAGTAGGGCATTCACGCCTTCGACTGATCCCGCTCCCACGGGGCTCATTTCCGCAATCCCAAACACTATGTTTCACTTGAACATGAGTTATTACATCTCGCTGGTAACATTAATTTAAAAGAAAAGGAGTTTAAAAAAAAAGTTTTCCTGGTTGAGTTTTCGTAAACTTCCCTCGTGGGATGTTGACCGCGAGCAGGAGATGCGATGAAGGGGAGACCAGCAAGGTTACACGTGTCCCGTGGGTGCACTAGACACCATCGTAAACCGGTAAACACTCGGGTGATTTACGCTGCAAAGCTTGCGAGGGATTTTTTCTCAAGCTCGCTTCACAAAATGTTTACGAGGCTTAAAGAACAATTCGGAAAGTGATATCAAAACTTTGGGGAATTTATCCTCCGGTGAAACCGAGTGGAAGTCTTGGTCTCCGGTGACCGATTGTCGGATAATTGAATATTTCACGCGGTATTTTTGTACGGTAATTGCCCCAGTGTTTTATGCCCGTTATTGACGATGAATTACGGTAGTTGTGGCACTCTTAGTGTTAATGTTAATGGTGACGGGGTTATTAGCGAGTTGCTTGAACTTGAACTTTGACCACACTGAGCAGGAGCTGCTAGGACATTAGTTTCGATAACCGGGTGAGTGTAGCGAAGCCTTAATGTGCCCCCATTGATAGTCTGTACAAGTGTGACGTCATGTGTGGTGCTATGTATTGGCTAGCTGAGGTTTGGAAGTGTGTTGCCGGAGCGGGGGGGGGGGGGGGGGGGGGGGTGTCCAATCTTTTTTTATAACGGTACTTTGTTTCCTGTTCAAAAGTTAAGAACCCCTTCATCCTTCTGTCAGACTTTCTTCTTGTCTCTCAATGTTTTGGGTGAAATCTTTGCAGATTTGATTGTTATAGAGCTGTTAGTTAATTTGTTCCAGTCCCTATACCCGCCCCACCCCGCCCCATCCCGCCCCACCCCAAGGCATCCAGGGGACATCCCTTATGCGACATCGAGCCGTTTTCTCATAAGAAGAGACGTTTGTGATTGAGCTATGATGACAGCGGTGACACAAGGGTAAACTTTGAGGGGGCGCAAGGGGGTGCACCATTTCCTCAGGGGGGGGGGGGGGCACTGTTGGCCAATTAAAACTGTAGTTAGTTTGTATTTTTTGTAAACAAGCCCCCTTTTCAGCGATGTTATTTTTGCCGTTAACTATTTTTGATAGAATTATCTGACATGGAGGGAAACAAAAAGAAATACACTTTCTGCGTGTATAAATAAGAACAGTTATCAAAATGTTTGAAATGAAATAACTACATAAAAGCTTACGAAATGTAACAATTTATTCTGGCGA
Organism: Marthasterias glacialis; assembly: GCA_911728455.2. Taxonomy (NCBI): domain Eukaryota; kingdom Metazoa; phylum Echinodermata; class Asteroidea; order Forcipulatida; family Asteriidae; genus Marthasterias; species Marthasterias glacialis. The sequence continues at coordinate 20,128,424 of OU452228.1, forward strand.
TTGTAATATTATATCAAAAGTTCAGATTTCAAATGAGGGGGAGGGGCTGGTATCCAGGGGCACGGACACCAGTCCCCCCCCCTCCCCAGTTACGGCCACTGTATGATGTACTAAAATCAAGCAGGAATTGTCAGATGGGTCCACGGAGGCTTGATAAAGAAATCTATAGTTCATGAAGCTGAGGGAGGCCGAGTACCTTCGTCACGAAGCGCCTTTTACCACCTGATCCCACACACCCGACACGGTACACCGTCACCCCTATCTCTTTACACCTCCTTCACATCTTTCCCGCTTAAGATAATCAGTCGTAAAAACAGTAAGTTGCAAACGTAGTAAACACCTCGCAACCCCTAATCACGTATCAATCACCTGCTCGTCTCTACTCATCATGATTTCCTCCGACGGTTCTGGCCACCAACATTTCATTAACGGCCTGTCGAGTGACTGACCGGTGCGTTGCGGCCTAAACCAGCTTGTCCAACGAGCACGACATAAATTACATCAATTTTCACTTGTCCGGAGGGGAGAGATATTGAATCCAAGTGAAATTGAAAATCCCGCAATAAAACTGAACACCGCTTACAAGGTTGGGACTTATTGCTTCGGACTGAGAGTTGAGGTAAAGCAGAGAAACAATAAACGATAATTGTGTTCAGGCGGCGCGTATAAAAATGAGAGAGCGATTTCATGATCCGGGTGAAAGCCATTCGATAGCCCCTCCCTCCGCTCCGCCCCCCTCTAAAATCACGGCTCAAAAGTCCTTTCGATTGACTTACTGTTGGCTGTTGATTGTATTTCCTGCAGTGAAAACCACAACCATGATAAAAAAAGAACAAGTTCGGAAAAGGAACAACGAGATCTTTCTGATACTTGATAGAGTTTGCCGCATTTTAGGCGTACGAGCCGGGGGCGGGGGCAGTTGCCACCCCACTTCAGGCAAGACAGTGGGAGAAAATTCAGGCAAAGCAAGAAGAAAAATAGTAAAAAATACTTTAATAAGAAATTGGTACTTGTGTTTTAACATTGTGTACAATTTCGGGCGAAACAACCCCCGTCTCTGAACCAATGAGTCCCCATATACACCTATGATTTCACAGTCAAACACCCAAGATAAATATTGATCAACATTATCTTAAAAGGGTGTGCTTGAAACATAGATGCTCACAGATTTACACATTACACAAAGATTGTCATGGTAGACAACTTCTTGAAACATTTCCCTCGAAATGCTTTTGTTTTTATTATTGAGATAGCCGCGTTAGTCTGGTAGATGAAACAAAGAAGGTCGTGGTAGCACTTAAACAGCGCCGTAACTGGGGCAAAATTTTAGGGGGAAACAAGGGGGTGCACCATTTTTCCTAGGGGGCACTTATGGTCAATTAAAAATGTAGTTTCCGTTTGTACTTTTCCTAAACAAGCCTCTTTTCAATGTTTTCTGACGTGTTGACGTAAAACAAAATACATCATGTGTGTAAATAAATAAAAGATAGTTAAAAAACATCGAAATTACTACGTAAATGCTCATAAAATGTAACATTTTATTCTGTGCATTTTTAATCTCAAAAGTCCAGATTTCAAATGGGGGCACCCGGGGGGAGGGGGGCACGGACTTAAGTTGGGGGCACGTGCCCCCGTGCCCCCTTAGTTACGCCACTGGACTTCAAGACTACCTAAATTACAATTAAACTGCATTAGATTTCGTAGCAACAACTACTTCATCTGAGATGCAATGAAGGGGGACAAGCTAAGAGCATACTATTACATAGTCTATAAAAGCACTACTGGTCTTTGACAGTTTACCAATGTTGGCCGCGTGCTTTAAAAAACTGCATTTTTTCACTATGATCCTCGACTTGGTTTGGATGAATTTCCATAATCGTTACAGCAGTTTTCCCAAGAAATTTTGGACACAGATGTTACTTAAATGACCGTGAAAACGTCTCATCAACAAAAATTTAACGGGATTAACCGTTCGTCACGTCTTACGGCTTAGACACGACGTCACGTCTTACGGCTTAGACACGACGTCACGTCTTGGCGCTAGGACACAACGTAGACGTGCCTTTTGAGGTGTATTCGGAGTACATTCAGATGCAAATAAAACGTCTGCAAGTGGTTGATGAGGCGCGAATTGCTCCTTAAACACAAGCTGATGACACTAGAATTGTCTCGAGGTTCCAAGATGTTCACCGATCCTCATAAAACCACAACGGTCTGCTTTGAAGTATGGACCCGATATCATTCTTGAAAATACTTCAAACGGGAAAACACAAAATCGGAATGCTTCCCGCCGTCTTCTTCTGAATGAAACGATACAGGGTGGTTGGCTGTTTCCTATCTTGACTGGGAGAGAGTTAACAGATGTATCGCCATAATCCTTGAGACGTTTCAGATCGGTTTTTTTCTGACGTGGGAGATTCCTTTTGGAGCAAGGACGTATCACATTGCCGTGTAATGCGGCATCTTTCTGTTCATCGCTGCACATAAAACCAACGATTATAGCAGCGCGGTAATTAGCACGAATGAAGACCTTACAAGTTGTTTTCGAGAGTTTCATGTGGGTGTATGATGGAGACACATTGAAGTTAAAAATTGAGAGATATCTTTACAAATTTGGAAACAAACTCCTCTCTCGTAACATTTTACACATTTATTTTACACATTTGCAATCCATTAATTTGGATTTTCTGTAACGTCAGTGATGTGACCATGTGAAGATCAGTGTCGCAATAATCTGATTGTTCTTCACGAAATGTGTGTTGAAATCAAATCTTATTATCAGAAAAATTTAAATATATTTTTACTACGGACGAAACGTGAGGGTTTATCCAAAAATTTCAACATCGACACCGGAATGGTTTTTGATCGATTCTCGTTCGTTGCAATGTTTGATCAGTGGGTGTAAACTATAGCTTCTAATACGCAGGTATATTATACGAAATTGCCTTGTCTGGGAAAATAGATTTGTGTCGAATTTGTAACATCTCTTGGGACTCTTTGATTGTAAGATATATTACAATTATTCTGTGAGCCTTACGGGACTTCATAAAAATCATGGGGGAAAACAGAGCTGTAAAAGTTGGGCTTGACCAGTCATCGAGTCACGAGAAAATAGTTATAAACCAAACCGCGCCCGTTGTTTGTTAGGCTACATTTCATGCTGACACTGTGTCAATTCTGGTATTGAAAACAAGACACCTTTTGTGATCAGGTTTCAACCGAGTTGATCCAGTCACTGAATTCCTTCCATTACTGGTTGCTCATCTTAAACTCAGTGTGGTCATGTTTGAGAGAATAAAACAACTTTGTAGAAAGACTCAAACATCTGCAGTACGGCAGGTAGATGATGGGATTGTGCCTTTGGTGACACCAGCATGGAATTTGGCACACAGTCAGAGGATGTCATGAGAAAGATATTTGGCTATCGGGCCATCGCAGATAGGCAAAATAACATGCAATGGCAGCCACCATATTGCAAATGTTGAAATCTGCTTGTTATGCCACCTATAGTTTTTTTCAGGCCAAATCTGCGATGGCCGTATAGCCAGATATCTTTCTCATGACATACTCTTATGTGTGCCAGATTTCACGGTTGTATTATCCAAGGCGCAATTCCCCGAACATGTCCCATATCTGCCCCGTCATCGTGAGGTTATGAAGTGAAAATGAAAGCCTACGTATATTTTTGTCCACATTTTCCAAACGTGTCTTTTTACACCTTGTATATTCAAACGACCATTGTAGTTTTAAATTACGAAATCTCCGTTTCTTAACGGGATACAACTTTCTAAACAAACAGTCAATCAGATCTAAAAATGATCAGTTTTCTTTCAGCTTGTCAAATTGTATTTATTTGTAATGTAAGCACATGTCGAAGTTGTACAAATTTGACAAGAATGGTTTATTTTGAATTGAAAAGTTGGATCAATTTGGAGAAAACCTTGTCAGATTATTGCTCAGACTCGGCGAAAAAATTGAGTTAGAACCTCTTTTAAAACTCAATAAATACTTTAGATTCTTCGAACCTTTGTTTTCCAAAACAGTACAGCAATGCGACGTTTGTAAATATATCCAGGTGGTTAAATCTTTTTTCGAATCATTGATACTCATTTACAGACCGTTTGAGTTTTTTTCTTTACAACAAATTGTTCATGAGAAAACAAAAATAGTGGAAATGTGTTTGGTTTTCTGTATCAAGCTTTACTCAGGTTCCATAGAAACGTCTGCAACTATATTGAAAAACCAAAGTCAGCTTTACCTTCGTTGGATTTTAAATTTAACCCAAAACAAACGCTTTTCAGTAGAAAAAAAAGTGATTCCAATTCGAAGTTTGTTCTTGTTCACATTCACTCATGGTTTTTATTTCAAGACTTTCTCAATAGTTATTGACGGTTGCAAATGGCTGTTTACGTCTTCGAGTGGTTTGTGTACTGTGATATACATACCTAGGTATAGTTTGCAATATTATGTGATCGAACTCGCAACTATATATACAATATTTACAAAATATAGATCTTCGGCAATTGTTGAAAGCGAGTATCTCCCACAAACCAATCTTAACACCTTGAACAGAATATCTTAACATGTATTAATTTGGCACAAAACAAATTCGAAAAGAACAAGTTCACATTTCTTACAAAATAAGTTTTACAAAACCCCATAAATATAACAAGGCGGAAGAGTTGAGATTTATTTAAATACTGAGGGTAGCCATGTTTTCATGGGGTTTGAAATCCACATGATCTAAATTTAGGCCGAGTAGAAAATAGTGTGGTGTCTTATATTATCAAATAACTGAGTTGAAGGCCCTGCGTGCGGGGAACAAGACGACGATGTCAGTGGTATAATATGGACAGTGATGCTTTCTTTCTTTGGCCATTTTTTTCTATGTATTGCGCAAAAAACACGAACATTAATCTCATGAAGTTAGAGCTTACCATCACATATTTACGCCAAGAACTTTACAAACATGTTAACCATCGACAGACACATTCCATACAGTTTGAGACGTTTTGTAATATCAAGTACGAGGGTCTCACTTGATACCACAATGTTACGACTCGGTCTCGAGAAATCATCAGAGATTCAAGTTCTATCATTGCAAAGGACGAAAATGATTGTGTATAACGATCGGAATGGAAAAAAAAAGTAACTAAGAATTAACCTCAATTACATAGACAGTCAATGGAGAACTGAACTTGGTGATTCTTTACGTCTATTACATCCACTGTGAATGATTATCACCAACAAAACTGAAGAACGAAGATCCGAATTTCCACCGATCCACTCCTCATGTTTTGGCCGTAAGGTCGAGCACAGACACCCACGACGTCGCCGGTCAATTCACCGTTTAGTGTGACGGTTATCTAGTTCCACGGGGCATCGAGTCATTTTTCTCTAAGCCGTGTTTAGCGTTGTAGTTCTAGGGCCCATACGTGTTGTGGCCAGCCGGTTCTGCCTCGTGAACGCCGGGCTTCGACAGCATGTTGTGGTTCGGTCTGCAAGAATAAATAAGTGGATCATGAATAACTTATCCCAAACATAAAATAAGGGGAAAACCTGCTTTTGAGGAAATTTGATGTTAGTTTTACCATAGAGCAATAGACCTTGCTCTATAGTTTTACCAAAATGATGTATCATTCCGACACAAAATTATACACAATGTCTGACCAGAAAAAATACCGTTAGTAAATGTTGCTGCTTGCTGCTAAGTGCTAACTAAACATCAAACCGGTCGCAAACTGGTACTAGTGCATTACCCGCTATTTTAGCTGGTACACTGTTTCATCTAAGCAATATCATCCTTTGCTAAGCAAAAATATCTGCTGAACTGAAGCAGCTTCATGAAATTTACCCCCCGATATGTAATACGTGACGAGATTGGACCCCCAGACCACGGTGGAAATACACAAGGACAGAAGGCGTTTGACAATTGATGATGAAGCAGGCTTAACAACTTTTGAGCAAAGAGGTTCGGGCGTGTATAGACATACCCTCAACATAATACAATGGAACGACCCTCATCTTTCATGCAATTGTGTCTCAACTCACATCATTACCTCAAATTATATGGTTCATTTAAGAACATCTTCTGTCTACATCGCCAGAAGTCATACAGAACGAAAAGCACAAAAAATCACAAAAAATTCTTAAATTTTGCCACTAATAACACATCAAACCAGCCGCAAACTGATATTTATAATATTACCCGCTATTTTTGCTTTTACAATCCAATCTTTTTTTTGTTCAAGACCTAGCAATAAACACTCGTTCTACTTGTTCTAAGTTTCGCTTAGGTTGCGCAGCCAATTTAATCATTAATCAAATTGAAACAATATTTCATTTATAGAATAAGAGACAGACTGGTGAGAAGGAGCATAACAACGTTCCACTCACACCGTACATGTGAACGTGGGGGTGTAGACCGGTTTAATAGTGATGGGAACTTTTCTTTAAGTTCGTGCAGAGATTATTATTTTCTTAGACCCCCCCTCCTTCCCCCCAAATTTCCACTTATCAATTTTCATTTCCTGATATGTCACTTTCAAAAACGTGCAAACATGAATACATAACAAATGGAACATGTTACCGGTGTACCTGTTTTCTTGATTAACTACCCCCTAGTTTAAAGCCCTAGCTGAACATTAGAAGAAAAACAAAAATATTCACAGATTTACATGGTATAAAGATAAGGACGGTTGAAAACTTTCCTTGAAATATTTCTGCCTGAAGTGTTATCGTTTTTAAATGATAATGAAGTATAAGATTCAATAGTAGTTTTCGTCTCAGTGAGATGAAAACTCTACCTACACAGGAATGCATTTTTACCCATTTTCCCGCAACGAAATGAGCTGACATTTTCACAGGTTGGTTTTTATTACAAATATCTTGATTTGTGCAAAGAATGGAAACATTTACAGTCAGTTTACCAATGTTGAGCCGGGGCTTTTTAGAGTTGTTGTTTTGTTTTAAAAAGAGGATCATGATACGAGTATGAAATGCTATTTGGTCAGAATGAATTCATGAAAGAGATTAGTTGATGACCTCGATCAAAACATTTAAGTCAATAACTGAAGTAAAGTAGGCCATATACAACAACATTTAAGGGTAAAATGTTGTTTTTGGTTCATTGGAACATGATCCAGATATATTTAAAATGTCTACAGATTGATGTTAATGAGTTCCTGAATCTTGTCCTGTCCTGCACGTTCGACCCTTATACATAACTTGTTTATTTGTCAACAAACAAAATTTGTCAATGAGGGAACAAAAGTGTTAGTGAAACGGCGTTTTACACGTAAGTGCGTGTACAAGATTGTGTGGTTTATTTTCTTTTTCTTGTCAAACACTCTCCTCTTTCTTCGAGACAATCTCAAGAGTATTGTGATGACAAAACGTGTTTTTGTCGACACTTCCAAGTCCTTAGAGTGTTTATTTTTTTTGGTGAATAACAAGGAGTATGGACGAGAGAAAAAAAGTTCCTCTCATTATTTTAGAATTCGCTCTACGACGAGTAGAGGGGATACCGAATAAATGTTTAGGTACGTCCATGATGTAAACATACCATTTACATCAGTTTTAATCCATTATATTACGATCAATCATGAGATTGACTTTATAAACTCTAAAATTTAAAGCAGTTTAAGTTATTATATACACTCTAAAAAAGCATTTGTCAGATTTGACTAGAAACCAGTTGGATTTGACTAACAATTAAGGATCAGCTGGGTGCAACTGAAAATCAGTCAGTCTGACTAATTTTTTTATAGTCAGGATTATTTAAATAACTAAAATTGAAGTCAAATTCAATTACTTTTTCTAGTTGGTTTGACTAAATCCATTGTTATTTGTTAAACATTTGATATGTTTAACTAATTTCCTGGTCAGTTTTCAACAACGAGGAAAACCAGTCAATATTTTGACTAGTTCGTTTCAAGAGTGTACATTGTTTGCCTTAACACTTCTTGGGCGAGGGACTTATGAAGTCAATAAAATAAAGTAATGACCACGCCTTTTGGCCACGACCTGCGATACTCAGCGATGGCCATATACCCCAACGTTACGATAAGCCAGTAGCCATCATATAGTTTGAGTCGGTCAATATGAAAACAGCGCTCAATAACACCATGTTCGCAACCATTGCGGCTCGTTTTAACTACATTGTTCAGCCACATTATAGTCGACCCACTATAGTTAGATCTGTGGACATTAAAGAGACAACTCGACCATTAATCGCTAATCACTATTGATAAACCAATGCGGATTTCTCCTCTAACACGACTTCCTTTCCCCCCTGAAGATTAAGTGAACTTTCGGTTTGGCTAACTATCAAAAATATTAAAAATGATAAGCTTTAATTCGAAAGTTCATACCAGTGCCAATATCCTCGAGAGAATATAGATTCAGTCTGGAATACTGTGACAGTCAAAGTCCTTACAAATCACCATTTCATTTCATTTCAGAGTGTTACAATCGAAACAAGCCATGAACTTGAACAACGTCACTGATGGACAAAAACATCAACCATTTCTCGTTGTGTTCACTAAAATATGACCACATATCGGTCGTATCATCTCTCGAAAGTGAAAAAAAATAAAATCAGCTGTTGTAAACTGCTTACCAACCATAAGGACCTGTTGTATAAATGCAAACATTTGTTAATGGCCTCACGTTTCGACCCTATAGCAGTGTTTTCTCAAAGGCTAATAACTTAAAAGTTTTAGATTGAAATTCACTCTAATCGATTGGAACTTTAATTGGGACAATCATCTTCAGGTTATCCCTTGGCCCGTGTCCGAAATGGCGGCTGAGATTATTATTACGGCTAGGGCTACGGCTGGATCGCCGCTTCATCATGCATTGGAGTATAGGATAGCCGTAGCCGTAGCCGCCAATTCGGAGACGGCCCCGATTTCAATCGATTAGAGTGAATTTCAATCTAAAACTTTCAGAGAGGTTTGAATGAAAACTAGAGGACGGAAATTAATTTGCTCATCTTAACAATAACATGTACTGTCCCTTCATGTACTGTCCCTTCATGTGGAAAGATGGTCAAATTTGGCGACAACGTGACTTCAAAATAATCCTACAATAGTCTTACGTATAGGCGTATCCGATTGCGCCCGGTACTTGATTTACACAAGAACATCCCGTCGTCATCCGAAGCGTTTTTGTTTTAATTGACTATACAGGTAGGTCACTTATAAGTAGGCTATAGGTCCGATTAGTGGCCGATTTGACCCTCAAAAAATATATTAAAATTGTAAATGGCTATTGTTATAGATTAGAGAAAGTTAATACAGCTTTCATTTTAGGTATTGCACGAAAACAAAATTCCGCCATTGATATTTGGTAGTTAATTAAAAACTAAAAAAAAAAAAAATGAATCTCACGTTCATCAGCCATCGTTACAAACAATTTTGCATGTTTGTGCCTTGTCCATTAACATGGCAAAACTTGCTTGTGCGCTTTTCGTTTTGAAATTGTATCATCTGTCAAATATCGCTCAGGGAATAAATTCTTTGTAACAAATTATTTCGGAGAATCGGGCCAAGAAACTTCCAAAAAACGTACCAAGTATGAGCAACCATTTTATATATATGTTTTTAAATTCAAAGGGCATTTTTATCATGATGAATAGTTAGTTCGTGCGTCTTGAAAAAATTGAGATTGACATGGCTCTTCGTTGGAGTACGACCAACAGAAAAGTCAACTTAAAGTTAGTTCATTATACAGGTAGGCATATCAGATAAATCATCATGCAGTGCTTGAGTAACTTTAATTTTGCTTTATTTGATTAACACTTTTTATTGATAGATAACGTTTACTGCTTTGACAATATGGTATATTATTAAGAAACGTTCACCGCGTTTAACCATGATCCGGTAAGGGCGATTCAAAGAAGGATCAGATCCCGCAAGGGCGTTCACATTATGGTAAAACATAGGATTGGTGAAGTTGATAGTGCAGTGTTCTTTCTTTGTGTGATTCAATATATACATGACACTAAACAAACCTTTGACAATCTGTCGTCTGCGTCAGAGAAAATGGTGAAAAACGGTGCACATTTTTCAGCACTTTAACACATTGTCTTTAATTTCGACTGATACAATCGAAATTAAAATCGGGGTCTTCAAATTGTATTTTCTCGACTTTGACAGAATTTCAGACAGAAATATTTCTATGGAAGATTGGTACTGGTATAACTTCATAATCAGTAAGCTTTCAGACTGATACTATTAAACAAACACCTTTTGATGACTACCAATCCTGTGTATTTTACATTCAAGTTAATAAGACTATACTCTTTTCGAGAAACGAACAGATTGAAATCATCTAAATGAAATTCGTCAACATTCCATTTGGGTTCTACATCCCCCTTTTGGTTTCCATTCTCCTTTGATTTGTGTACTACTTCTAAAACATCTTAGACCAACACATTATTCAGGGTTTGTTGTTTTTGTCACTATCGTAACCACAATATGCAATACCAGGCATGCCGATTCCAACCAAAAAAACCAGCTGCAACTCTCCCCGTGCCGTACGCTGACAGAATTACACCCTGAACTTGTACCCATTTTGCCAAGGTCTCCGTAAACACCATAAACAAAAACAGCAAAAGAATTAAAAGAGGAACAGGTTCCTCTACCGTCACCTCTCGTCGACCTCTTGTTTGTTATCCTCGGCAGGTAAGAGTCGGTCCAAAGACAATAGTGGTGTGAAAGACGGGAGAAGACAAAGTCCCCGTATAACGGTAGCTAAAGGTAGAGGGTCAACCTGTCATTTCGGTTGCACAGGCCGTGGAAATTTAAAGGCGACATGTGCTTCCGAGTGGCCCTGCAATAAATATTGCCGCGGACCGAGAAAAAAAGGGGGGAAAGAACACGTCGACCGTGTGTTTGGATACGGCCTCGTGGTTTTTCCAATACCCTGGAAGGTAAACTATAAACATGGACGGTGTGGCTTTTTACCGCCTGCTAATGCCATTCATCATCACATACAAGGCATCTATACGTGCAATTGTCTGCTATCAAGTTTTACTCACAATTGAGCTCAAACTTTACCTCTTTTATTCTTTCGTCATTCTGCACCCGGTAACTTATCAAGCCGGGTACTTGAACAATCTTGTAATAAGTCGGTAGCTTGGGTCTCTAGATTTATTTAGTCTTCTTGAATAATAGACGGACAAAAGACGTCGGACACAAAAAATGGAAACAACCAAGGTCGTCACGTCATCGGAACAAACGAAAGACTTCCTCTATCAAATTTGAACAAAAAGTATACAAGATTCGGGTATTATATAACACCAGTGTACCATCTTGTTATGACAATTCGACTGAAACGGTTTTATAGTTCTAAGTATATTTATTGGATTGTGACGAAAACTCGTTTGATTATAGTGAGAGATATTTCCATTTCATGAGTCTCAAATCAAATGAAGATATGGCGGATTATAACAACGAAATAGTGACTGGCCCATTGTGGAGTATATAGTCTTGTCATTATAGCGTGTTGCATGGCCGGGTAAACGGCAAATTAATATCTTTACTTGGGTTTTTGTTTTCCATAAAAAAAAATGAGAAGTTTCGAAGGAAATGAAACTATCCGTTGATTTTTAATAATTACATAACTACAGCATAATGTTTACTATATGTGTTGATCTCTTACTGAAAACTGAGGTATTATTATCATAGGCCTATGTAAGTGTTCGTGGCATCATTTCTTCTTAGTACAAAGTTGGCGGTTATTATTATATCTTTCTGGTAATTAAACCGAGGGACCCTCAAAAGTGACTTGCACTGTGACCCGTAGGTCTGAAGATACCTGTGTAGAGAAGATGTTGAAGAAATATCCGTTTTAGATGTGGGAGGAAAACCCCAAATCGGGAAAACCCACGCAATCAGGTAGGGACTGAAAACCCAATCCACATGCGAGGCTCCGGTCTGGGATTCGAACCGGGATCCACAGAGGTGAAAGGCAGGGAAAGAAACCACTGAGCCAACCTGAACGCCCAGATAAATTTCCAGGTTGGGAAAATTGCAAATTTGTTCTGTGTCTGAAGTGTGTGAAGTCTAAATCTGATATTGTTCCTCTACAGTACACCAGATACTTACAGAGAGGAATACATAACCGTAAAAGCATAACATGTGTTGTGTTTTTCTCTCAATGAAAAGATTATCTCTTCGCATCATTTAAATTTTCATATTTTAGTTTTAAGAGGACTTTAGAAATGCATTTACAGACAGTGAGCGATTCTATGAATGCTATAACAGTGTCCCCTCCGTTAACATAATATCGTCAAAGTTTTGGATAACTGATTAAATTCGTTGTTGTCATTGTCTTAAATGCTTTTTTGTATCGAATTGGTTTTTGAATCAAGCTGATGGTTAATTGTCAATCAAGAGGAAGAGTTTTTACTAAGCATGTTCATAGTTATAAAAAAATTGCCAAAAAAGAAAGCGATTGAGAATATTCAGAAGTCTCATGTACTTCTGATTTTTTTTTTCAAGTTATATCAGTCGTGCTTCACCGTCTCTACGGGGCTTGAGCCTTGCCGGTCGGCACTAAGCCGACAAAATGCCGGCCCCCATTCTTCCATGTAAAGATTTTTGTTTATTCTTTAAGGATAAGTCAAAGTTTTGGATTCTTTGAAATGGCATTCAAAAGGTTGCCGTCTATTGAAATAGTTTCCTTCACTGGTATTATGTAACACCAATGACAAAATCAGTGAGATGACGCATCTATCCCAATTCCATGAAGACGTGTAATTGTGAAACAGATGTCGATGTCGACTTGACCACAGAGAATCTACCGACAATGGACCGTGATTTAAATCATGAAATTTTGAGGAGTTTCATTTAATACAATGTCAAGAAATCGGGACTTTTTGTTTGAATAGCGAATGATTTGGGGATTGAATTTTCACATTAGTATACGGCGGGTACAGGTGACGGGATAGTGTCACTGATGATACAAGCATAGAATTCGGCACACAGTCAGATTATGACATGAGAATGATATTTGGCAATAGGGCCATCGAAGATTTGTCTTTTGAAAGGAAAAGGTATACATAACAACAAAACAATGGCAGCCATTTAGAAAATTTTATAAATTACTTGGTTATTCTACCTGCAAATCTGCGGTGGCCCTATAGCCAAAATATCTTTCTCATGACATACTCTGACTGTGTGCCAAATTTCAGGCTTGTATCATCAAAGGCACAATTTCCCCAAATATTTCCCTATCTTCCCCCACTACCATGTAAACATAGAATCGATTTTGTGGGGGAAAAAACCACTAGTATGGTTGTGGTAAAAACTTTTGATAACAGCATTCTCGCATTCAAATGATGGCATGAAAACTTAGTTGAATGTACGTTTTACAATAAATAACAAGCAAATATGTCTTGTAGCCCATACTATGACCAAAAAGTGCCATTTAAGAAAAATTTACTTTACTTTAGAGACTTGGAAAATGTCATTACAAAATTAGGACCAACAATGTAACTTCACAAAGATCGTGAACAGAACGTCATTGCCAACAATGTAACTTCACAAAGATCGTGAACAGAACGTCATTGTCATCAATCCCGGCTACTTTTAATTGATTGATTTAGAGACATGATGGATATAAAACTATAACATTATCAATCAGTTAATTAAGTTAGTATTTAATTACAGGTTTAACATTCATATATGTGCGCTACCAAAACTAGTTGACGAGTTTCTCAACGGACAAAGTGTAATTTCATTCGTTTATGCGTGACCAAAATTGACAATTTGTTGTTTATCTATGATTTGTATATGAAAACAGATTTATCTGAATTCAATTTATTAATATATCAGTTCTGTTTATTAATTTGAATATTTGTATTTCATTTTGTAATAGCTTTATGAAGTGGAACCCATGTTGTTTGGTATTAATCTAGGGTGAAGGACGAGGCACTCGGCGTCACAATGTTCGTAAGGGAGAAGAAATTACGCAGTCGAACCATGACATCTGGCTTGACTTCAAAATAGAAAACTCAAATTTCTTACGACGTCTCATTTTCCTTCTTATCTGTTCAACGTCAAACTGGGGATTTCTCTAGCACTAACTTGAACTCTGACTAGTCCTACTATGACTTCTTCAGTCTAGTTAGTTTGTAAATTTATATATGCACAGGCTATTGCCATGGATTTTTTTTACGCAAATGTAGAATTAGAAAAAGATGTTCCTTTATCGATCTACGGCTATCTTAGTAGTAATTAGCGGGCTTGGCAACGTACCTCGTGGGTCACTGTCTCGCCCAAGCACGGGCATGATCTACCCATCGCAATGATGAAAGCACGGTCATGACTTCGTCATACACCGCATCAACTCGTATGGTTTTAAGTAGCTCTGACAGTTAGTTATTTCGTTCTAATTTGTTCAATCAGCTTCGTGCACACTCAAGTCACTTGTGGGTGTCTGTCGAGTACAACATCTTTATCTGATTCTGCACATCTTTAACAAACTTATCACGAAAGTATTGCTCATAAGGAATCAGAAAAACACCCATCATCTTGGTCATAAAGAATTAAAAAAAAACCATCGTCTTTCTCATAAATGAATCAGAAAACACAATGTCTTGCTCATAAAGTATTAGAAAAACACCCATCGTCTTGGTCATAAGGAATCAGAAAAACACCAATCGTCTTGTTCATAAGTAAGGAATCAGAAAAACACCCATCGTCTTGCGCATAAGGAATCGTAAATACACCCATCGTCTTGGTCATAAAGTATCAAAAAAACACCCATCGTCTTGTTCATAACGAATCATAAATACACCCGTCGTCTTGTTCATAAGTAAGGAATCAGAAAAACACCCATCGTCTTGGTCATAAAGTATCAGAAAAACACCCATCGTCTTGTTCATATAACGAATCATAAATACACCCATCGTCTTGGTCACAAGGAATCAGAAAAAATCACCCATCGTCTCGGTCACGAAGTATCAGAAAAACACCCATCGTCTTGGTCATAAGGAATCAGAAAAACACCCATCGTCTTGTTCATAACGAATCATAAAAACACCCATCGTCTTGTTCATAACAATTATAAATACACCCATCGTCTTGGTCATAAAGTATCAGAAAAACACCCATCGTCTTGTTCATAAGTAAGGAATCAGGAAAACACCCATCGTCTTGGTCACAAGGAATCAGAAAAAACACCCATCGTCTTGCTCATAAGGAATCATAAATACACCCATCGTCTTGGTCACAAGGAATCAGAAAAAACACCCATCGTCTTGTTCATGAAGTATCAGAAAAACACCCATCGTCTTGGTCATAAGGAATCAGAAAAACACCCATCGTCTTGGTCATAAGTAAGGAATCAGAAAAACACACTGTCTTGATCGGCTTACATATTATTATTCATACATTCAAATGATTTAATCCTTAAGATATTTTTCGTTTTCTTTGAACAGATTCCTTTCAAACAAGGCAACCGGCGCACTTCAAGAAAATAAGTAAGGGATAGAGAATGATCTTGAAACCATCTCCGAGATAACATTTCAAAAACAAATTTCTGAAAGTAAACTTATGGATAAAAGAGCTGTCGCTCACGACGTTAACATTTGGGGGATTTTAATAATTTTTTTGTGTAAACTTTATTTTATATTACACATCTTCTATTTATTTTCTTTACTGGTGTTAGTTGGTCGAAGCTCCTGTTTTAGTTATGATCACATGTGGGACAAAATGAAGAATTCAGCCGCCACTTTTCTTGACTTTTCGACCTCCATCATTAAACCAAAAACAAACTGTTGTCTTGCTCAGATCTGACAAGACCTGCGTCACTATTTAATATTATTGGTTGAGAGTTGGCCATTGAGGGTTTTACTCTCTTGCTCACCTGGTTTGCACAAGCAGGTTAGTGCAACACTCGATCTTGTTTACTTTTGTAAGTTTGACGATTTTTTACAGAGAGCACTAAGTCTTTTCATGCCACTCGTTGCTCGGGCACAGGCCCATCAAATAATTTGTTTTTAAAATAATACTAATAACGCCAGCATCTTCATCCATCTGTAACGTCTAGTTAGAAAGTGAAGTGCAATACAAAGCATAAAAGTTGGAAACACGGATCGAATTCTTACCGTATCTCTGTCAGCTTTCTTCCTTCTTTCGCGGTCCTCCATCTTCATAAGTTCTGCCTTGAAGTTGGCCGCGTCCACCGGCCCAATACCGTCGTCTTTGGCAAGGACCTCGGATAAGTAAGCAATGTAACTTGTGGCTAGTCTCAGAGTTTTGATCTTGGACAGTTTAGTGTCTGCCGGCACATTTGGTATACATTCTCGTAAATCAGAAAAGGCCGAATTTATGCTTAGCGTCCGCCGTCGTTCCTTACGGTTGCTGTTCGTGGCGCACCGTCGCTTCCCGAAGCGTCTTGGGCCGGGCATGCCCGGGGGCGTGCTGCGCTCGTCGCATGAGTTCCCGGGAGCGGACTGGCAGTCCAGGTTAGGGCTGTTGCAATTACCGGTGATCTGTTCTTGGCACGTGTGGGAGCAGGGCGAGTAAGACTGGACAGGGCTACCGTACTCGTGAGGCATTTCACCGGTAGCTGCCACGGCAGGGCTGAGGAGGAGTCCGTGGAAGTAGCCCTGGTCGTTCTCCGGGATGGAGGGACACCTACCGTGTCCGTTGTGACGATACATGTGCTCGTCTTGAGACCGTTGTAAGCTCACCGGCACTGGTGGGAATTCACTCAGTATACTCATTGTTACGAGTTGCTTCCAAACCGCAGTCAACTTCTTGCTTTTATACCAAAACGCGGGTCACCTTTTAAAAGGACTAAGTCTTCCTTCTGACTTTCCTCAGAAATATACTTTGAGAACAGTGTGAAATTAATACCGGCGTGGGGCACTCACGGATCAAAGTCACTCTTCAACTCACCTAGACGAAATCTGATACGCGTATAATACCGGCGCAATCGTTGCGTCCAATTAAGCAAACTGGTCGGCAAGTCTGCAATCTGCGGAAGGGGTCAAACAGCTTGTCTGTCTTGATTTGTGTGCTGTTATGTGCAACGATAACAAAAACAAAGCCCTTGTCCCGTATAGAAATATGAAGAGCTGAACAGGAGAGAGATGAAAAATCACACACAAAAAGCCCGCAGTGCTGCAGTGTGTTAGCCAATTTTCAAGGCATCCATGTGCGGCGGTGGCACCAGAGGCTTTGACCACTTCGTTGAAGTGTATCAAGCTAAATTAAGTCCTCTCTACGGATGTCACTTTGGGTTGGACACCGTTTAACGGTGTTGGTAATTCCAGGTTGATAATCTCGGTAATCAGCTCTGGTCATGTGACTTCGCTCACCTGTGATGATGATGTCGAGAGCCCCATTTGGTATTTAACCCCTCCCCTAAGATCGGTGACGGGCTGCACCGCCCCAGGGAACCAGCTCGTCAGCATTCGTCTATGATCCGTGCCGAGTCATAACAGCCTGTGGTGTACCACCTCACTACTCATCTACTGCTAGTGTCACGTCTCCCCATTACAGACCCTGTTACGCTACGTTATGCACCCTTGCACAGGCCTCTGTACACCCAAGTGTTACAAATTCACGCACCCGATGAGACGCATGCAAAAACAATTGCGAGTCCGCTACGCTGGTGTTCTGCGATCTCGTTTCGTGGCCTATAACCCGCGGTGAACCACGGACCCTGGGCTTCAATGTGGATATGGTAGTCGCTTTCAAAAGTTGTTGGAAATTGTTCATATGTGCAAATAAAGAGTAGAAAAGAAAGTACCCGACCAAATATCACCATATTTTGATCTTGTTTCGACGGTAAAAAATGTCATTTAAAAAAAATATTATGACCATCTATGGCCTCTTTTTTTCGCGCTTCTTGGAAAATGAAAGAGTTTGGCGAGATTGTGTTTCTGGGCTAGATGTGCACCATTGTCTGCAATTGAAAGACTTTACTTTGAAATTTGTCAATTACATGTTCTTGCACCTGTAAATAATAATATCAATGGTCCCCTTTGTTATTCTGCCTGCATGTAGCAGTAGCCGGTGTGAATTTATAATAATATTCACTTTTCAATGCTACAGAGTGTGTATGAGAACGAGAATGACCCTCAATGCACGAAGAGGGCAAGTTCCTGGGAACGATCGTTTCCATACACGGATTCCATACCGAGGCTACTGTATTCACACGTTTCCTCGAAATTCGAAATATTTGCTTCGCTGTATGAACCCTCTATTGCCTGTCCCCTCTTTTAGTTACTTTGCATCACACGTCCCTTTAGTCACTGAACGTTCCAAGGCATCTACAGTCCACTTTGACTAAAAAGAAAAAAACCTGCGTTTTAAAAACTGACGATATCTTCTTCCATGTTTTGGGGGTCATTTGGGGGGATCCGTGGACCAGTTTGATCGCCTCTTATATAGGGTTCGTGATTGATATGTGCAAAGATTTGTGCAAGCCATTCAGATCCGGTGTATGATAATGGGTGTGATCGGTAGAGCCATAGAGAATGGACCACATACGCTACGAGGCACCCGTTCGCAATGATCCAACCATGGAGGGCTGCATACCAAGTGTTTCAGGCAAGAAAACCGCGAGCTGGCGACAGACAACAATTACGCTGTGTCCCCACGGAGCAATTACCGCATCATCGCTTGTCTTTAAGACTGTCTTGTTTAGATAAATGAAAGGTGTAGAGACAGAGAAAGTGAAGAAGTTGGCGATGGGAAAAGGAAGGGGGGGTCCGGACCATAGACAAAGACGGTAGACTGACGGACATTGAACCGTTAATCTCTTGCCTCTAAAGTCTGAAGAGCTTTACGGTGTGTGGTACCGTAGTCGTCGTTGCCAGGTTCCCGATCGTACATCGATGTTTTTTCATTATTCAAAACAGTTCCTGACTATTTCCCTCCTGGCCTCGGGTTCATTACAGTACTTTAATGAAAACAGGATCAAAAAATGTTAATTTGAACAGTACTGGGCCAATGTCGTAAAGCTTGTAAGCACGACAACTTGCTAAGCACAAAAAACTTGCTTAGCAGAAACAGGTTACCAGCCAAGGTTTGCATTATTGTTATTACTGGTGTCCCGTTTATTTTTTAGTTAGCAAAGACATTTGCTCAGCAGTATTTTCTGTTTATACAGCTTCCTGACACTGGGCCCTGAACAGGGCTCAATAAAAAGACCGATCCATTGAGCGCCCCCTAAACTTATTGACCAATCACAGCATTGGCTAAATCACCACTGTACACGTGGGCAACACAATGTGCATTTATTCAATGCCACACTGCACGACATGGACGCGCGCGCTATAAGTACGCGCACACATGTTTACATTTTTCAATAGGATTTTATCGTGTCGGACTTTTGTCGGACTTTCGGTGGCGTACCCAAGGCTGTGATTGGTCAACACGTATGGGGGCGGGGCTTGATGGATCGGTCTATTTTGTAAAGCCTGTAAGCACAGAAACTTGCTAAGCACAGAAAAATCTGGCTTAGCAGACACAGGTTACCAGCCAACATTCCATTATATTACACTGCTGCAACTGGTGCCCCACTCATTTTTTGCTTAGCAAAGAAATTTGCCAAGCAGTATTATCTGCTGAACAGCTTTATGAAATTGGCCCCTGGCTGCATGATCATGGAAATCTTGGCAGAAAAAAAATGTTGGTTTTTGGAAAAAATAACTTAAATCCAATCCTCTAGTTATTGAACAAAGGAATGTAATTTTCACCAAACTTGGTGGTTCCGTTTTAGTGAAACCAACGGACAATAAGTTTATATTTTGTCGGTCATTTTGAGCACACGTTCACATCGGGGTTTATTTCGATTGCTGCAATCGAAACAAGCAACAGTAATTTGCGACAGGTTCTTTCGAAATGACTTTTCCTCGACCTTGACAGTATTTCAGATGGAAATATTTCTCTTGAGGATTGGCACTGGTGTGAACTTCATAATCAGTGAATAACCAATCCTGTACTTTTAGTCTGTAAGTTGTTGTTTGGATGCCTGACTCTTTCTCAGTGGCTTTCAAAGGGATTTTTATGTTACACTTGATAACCAATCCTGCACTTTTAGTCTGTAAGTTGTTGTTTGGATGCCTGACTCTTTCTCAGTGGCTTTCAAAGGGATTTTTATGTTACACTTGCTTCAATCAAACAGACCAAAATCGGCAATAATTATTCAACCGCTCATTTAACCGCTGATATCCACCATGAGATCTGGGCCTCATGATTTTATGGCTCTGCTTGCTGTATTAAGCAAAAAGTCGGCGCTTACGGAAGCAGAAAAAATTCGCGCTTAGCGTAAGCATATTTCACACAGGTAAGCAAGGAATTGTGGCTTGTACGCGTGCGTACTTCACGCTACTAAGCATCGTACAGCTCATAGCACAGAGATTATTGCGTAATAGCAGGGAAAAAACATGCGTAAGCAAAAGTGTATTTCATAAACGATCGAAAGCATTTGATAGCGCATGGTGCGCGTTCACAGTGGATTTGCATAGTCACGTGTCACTCTTCTGCTTACAAGAACCACCGGCAAGCTATAGCTTTGCTTACGGAGTAGCAGGGTTTATGACATAACATTTCTGCTAATGGCGGCTCTGTAAGCAGATAACGTCTGCTCACAGGCTTTGTGAAATTGGGCCCCTGTACAAGCGGATGCTATTGTGACCGTAAGCGCAGATTTCTGCGGTAAGCAGAGTCACTTGTTAATGTGCCAATGGAAATACAATTTCTGCGTTTTTTTATTATTAAAGTTTTCAAATTTATAATCGAATCTAATCTAATGAGATTGGGCCCAGAAGCTTCAATCATAGAGCAACGACTCAAATATTTCACGGGCGGTTTCCAGATAATCCTTCGCCGGGGCGGGGCGTATATAGAGTCATTTGTTGGAGGAAACACCAAAACAGTCGCATTCCTAAACAGTTTTAAAAACACGCTGCCACTCGGTGTTGTAATTCAGTGCCAGCGGCGTAGCTATACGGGGGCCTGGGGCAGCATTTTCCAGTGCCCCCCCTGTTCCCCTCCCATAAAATTTTTAGATACAGGTAATTTATTGAAAACATGGCTCCTGTCCCCCCCCCCCACACTGAAAAGCAATGGTCCCTTCCCTGTGGCCCCAGTGATAAAAATCCTGTTCGGCTACTTCAGCGTTCGGTATATCACTCAAATCTCTGATAATTTATTCATGATGTCACCATTAACACCAGGCACTCAGTGCCTTACATGACCATAAGAAGCCAGGATTCAAAAGTGCCACGTCTGTCATCCGAACGACTGTCAAGTGTCAACCATGTTGTAAAGGGGAATAATGTAATACGTGGATAACCTTGTTGGAAATCCTGTACTCCGGACGTGATTGGTTGTGGGTTTCTTCAATGTGCAATCATTGAGGATCATTTTTATCATAAATCTGTAAGCTTCCATTAGATACGGCGTGGAAGAAGGGATACAGCGGGGGGTTATTTTACCCTGAGGCTATTGGCCATGTGCCCCTTGCCCCGGGCTATACGGTTGAGATGTTTTGGCCGAGAAAAACGTAGCACGTGGTTTCGGTAACAGACGGTGCAACGTTTGAGCTTAGTTGTGGAACAGGCTGTCGAGTAAAAGAAAGTGGTTTTATTTTTTACTTCATCCAGAAAAAAACTTACAGATTTCTCCATCAAGGTTATATTTCTCATTTCTAAAACTGAGCATGTTCTCAATCGGCCTATCCTCACTTGATTCTTCGGGCAGTGCAAGACACTAACTTGTGATGATTTCTTAGTTTCATATTATTGAACGGATTCGAGTATAACTGAGGTACTTCTAATTTGTAATGATTTCAAATTACAGCAATAGTTTTTCTCTCCACCTTTCTCAGCAACTAAAAATTTACAAATTTATGGATACTGTTCGTCTACGTTTCATCCAACTGTCTAGACAATACAGTTTCAATAAAATGGTCAACAGAAAATCAAACTGTCTGTGATAAAATTCAATTAGGTTATTCATAAAATCTCAAATGTAAAAAAAAGACAAACAACAACATAAAAGGGACCTTTGTTTATGTGTTTTTTGCAGATATTTTGGCAAAAACAGATTCATCTATTTGTGAAGCCATGCGGACCTTCACTGAGCAGCCACTCATCATTTGCGTCTTTCCCTTTTCTTGTGACCGCCGACAAACATGTACAAGAGCCAAGATCGTAAATCTTAGATTATGACAAGTTGGCATGGCGGGTCAGACATCACCAGACGATATGTAAGTCATCGTTTCCTCTTTCGGCAGCCCGCGAAAAACTCCCAGTTTTCTCTCCTTAGTTTTGTATAAGCTTCAATATTTTTTTATTTTTGCTTAGTCAGGTCATACTCCGTGGTCAGTCGGAACAATTATTTATCGGCAAATTTCGGACTGAAACTCCTCGACAGGCAGAGCACAACATCAGCCCTCTATTGACCGAGAAACAGCCACGATTTCCCCTGATATTGCAGCTGTAATGGTCTGTCTTTGTATATTTTAACAAAATATTCTGAAAAAATGATTTAGACAATCATGGTGGCCTAAAATTGACTGCGATGAAACGGTAGGCCCCTGTTATGTTCCAATGCATTCTCAGAAAAAAAATCATCTGGTGAGTTGCATTTTCTCAATTGAAAATTGTAACACACACAGGCCGATGCTGTAATTTGAAGTGGACGTCTCACATATGATTGCAAGTCTTTGTGAATACATTCAGAGAAACAATTTGTTGTTCTCTAAAAAAGAAAAACAACAACAACAACAACAACAACAACAACAACAACAACAACAACAACAACAACAACAACAACAACAACAACAACAACAACAACAACAACAACAACAACAACAACAACAACAACAACAACAACAACAACAACAACAACAACAACAACAGCAGCAACGACGACGACAACAATGATTAAATAAACAAAATGAGCTGCACACTGAAATGATCATTATCACCATTTTACGATCATTAGGTATAATGAAATTTAAAAGAAAGCCCTAAAAACACGTCAAGCAAAATACAACCATCTACGCAGTTTTCTGAAGGTATCCTGTTGGTAAGTGGTGACGTTTTTGAGCCGGAAGTGCAATGCAAACGAGTGGTATACACACATGTACATAACATTCGTTACACTGTACTTCCGGCTCCATAACGTCATTACTTTACCAACAGTAAAAAGCTTGTGATTGTTTATAACAAACCGTCGGATTTATGATTATGCTAGTTCGAAAATTTCGTAAAATGTTAGTAACTAAACTAAAAACTACCATCTTTAAGTCTGCTATACGGTTTGGACTATCCAAGAAAACGGTAAAAGCGTGTGGTTTGTCTCAGATGTAGATCTCCACGTTTCCTTCAACGAGGTTTTTATGCGTCCGGTTTCATCACACGCTGCCCGCGCAAAATAAAACAGATGCAAACCTTCGGATTTAGGACAGCTTTTCAGAATTAATTTGCTGAAACTTTGACGCTTTCAACCGATGTGAGCGCTGCATAAATCTCCAAGCAATGACGACAATTCACTATACGTAACCCTGAGAATACATTCAGCATTTTTCTATAAGATGTTAAAATAAAAGAAGCATGTTTTTTTTTAGACATGGCGTTCTATTTTAAGTTTTCTGGTACTGTCTGGGTTGTCAACTGTCAAACCTGTTTTAAAGTCACATTACCTAAAAAAAATAGTGTTATTGACGTTTCCTTTTCTACTGCTTTAAATTGTCAATATTTACTACTTTATACAATTCGTTACAGTAGCCCATTATGTGCTGTAAACATAAATATTTTTTAAGTAGTCTGTTTTAGATCCTCGCGTACTTGTTTTTGAAAAAAGGCAGCATAAGCTCAGCAGCATCTTTGCTTTCGAACGCAGGTGACTGTTTAGCATAATGATAAAGTCGGCAGAAAGTGTGTCATGTACGTAGAAGCACAAAATAAGAAAGCATATATAGAGAGAGAGAGGGAGAGAGATGGGTGGTGGGGGAGGGGGGAGAGAGAGGGGGAGAGAGCAGAGCTATTTATTTTATTTATTTATTTCGTACAACATCCAACAGCGCAAGTGTCAGAAATGGATGGACACATTGTTAGTTATTAGGGAGGTTTAGCTACACGTATTTACCTGAGAGTCAACGGGAGCGTGTGAAACATTTTTCGCTCACGTCACATAAAAAATATGCTAGCGTATCAAACTTACACAAACTTTTCGCGTTCACGTTAATGTTTTTTTCTCACGTAACGTGCAGCTTGACTTCCACAATAACAATAAAACTGTAACGTGAACAAATTGTTGTAAAGAGAAAATAAAGAGAACATTTCAGAAGAGATGACTGCATTTACTCTCGGGACTCTCTGGGTCACCCATTCCAATATAAAAAAGTTTGAGATGACACTGTTTTAAAGTCATCCATCCCCAAGAAATTATCAAAATTATCTTATCAAAATTTGTATTTATAAAGATGAAAAGAAACGCGAATGCCTCAACAAATCTGCACCCCATTAGCTCAAAGAACTCCTTTATCCATACAAACCAATTGTCGTACTCTTTGTTCGAGTTCTATTTCTTAACTCGTCCCATACTTCCCTCGCACTTAACCATATTAAAAATGGACATCGCTTGTTTTCACATTTTTCACCCACACTGTGATGGAACAGTTTTGCCAAACTTCATCAAAACTGCTCCAAAGGAGAACATTTTCTAATCAATGCTAAAAACGTATACCTCTTATTAACTGATATTTTGTTGCGCTTCGGGACATTATTTTGTACGAGACGCTATATAAGTAGGCTACAGTTTATTATTATTATTTTATTTCATTTTTTAAATCCCCTTTGCAAATAAAAAACAACAACATCTTTTACAGATTTGTGCGCTAGTACTATAACGTGTTTTATCGTATTGAAAATAAACACTTTATTTTTTATGATGCTAATGCTCGAAACTGCATGTAAATCTAAGTATTTGCATCAACACACTCCCCTGAGCGTGGATTTTTCAAATTTTATGTTGTGTCTTTTGTTTGACCAAACTCCAGCATCACCGAAACTGCCAGATAAGAATGTGAGTTTTTTACGAGAGTGATTAACGATACAACGCGACCGACCTTTCCACCAAGTCTGAAGCTCGCCCGGGCCGACCGCCGAGGCTCAAGGCCTCCGGGGTCTTTGGCACTGAGCCCCGCGGTGGGTACCGCACGCACGAGCTGGGGCCGGCCTAATCCCACATCTCCGCGTTGGAAACAGTAAAAACAAGCGAGCGGTTGGGATGGTTTTTGTTTACCGTGGCTCTTGGATGTTAATCCTGGGTAATAATTCATCCCAAGTGAGACAAGTGATTCTCAGTGAGAGATACTTTGAGCGTTTTATAGCTCCACGCTTTGAGGTAATAAGTCAAAAATGGCATTGGTCAACAAGGCCCCATGTTCCTTGGTGGTCTTCACCGGTATTCCCAGTCCCCTTAATGCTGTTAAAAAAGCCAAACCTACGCATTCAGCCATTTTTTTTTTTGTTCCAGCTGCTGTTATATTTTTTTTACCAGTGAACAAATCTTGAACCGGATTATTTATTTAGAAACAATGAGAATGTTTACGTATCAATATTATCTGGTATCACTCTTGTAAAGTAACAACGGCCGCAAGGTGCAACTTTGGTGCACCTTGGAGAGGTGCAGATACCCTCCCCCTTGTCCCTCCCTACCCCACCCCACTTATGCACCCCATTACCCACACGTATACTCTATAAATTGTAGGCCTGCCCAATCCACACCAAGCTGCCGTTCGAGTCTGGATTTAATGTCGAGTGGTTATTTATTTTTGTTTAATAAACGTTGAACCCCACCCTCCTTTTTTGCGCAACAAGCACAATCAAATTAGAAGCCTCTGAAAAAGCTACACAATAAATTCAATTGAGATCAAAGTTTTCATTTAAAACCGTATTTACTTTTTTTCAATTCAGCAGGGGTGTGTGAGAACTCAATACAAGTTCTTTTTTTTTCAAGATACAGAAATAGTTCAACCTACAGCACCACACTGGCTGTGTTTTTAGTCATGTGGATGTCATTAAATATTTTGTTTTCAAAATGTACAGGATTTCTGTTAAAACCTGGCAAAGTTCAGGGTCGTTGTGTCAAATATTGCCTCATACTGGCACTACCACTGGTAGACTGAGACTCTTAGAGACCTTCAACACTTCACTAGTCCCAAGCGCCTCAAGGGACCGCCTGGGGTCGAGCGAACTTCAAATGTTTCAAGCAACTCTACGGTCTAATACAATCCCACGGCGATTCGCGGCATGATTGGTCTTTATTGTGCGCGTAATCTTTTTTTTTTTTTTAGAATTGAAGATCGTTATTTTTCAATGATAATTACTGATGATGGAATTTCTTCAATGTTTGCCACCGTTGCCACGTACTTTCTTCTCCATATTATTTTTTTTATATCGCCCCAACCGGCTCTTGGCGGTGGAATCACCTCCAACTGCACTGTTGTAAAGTAGGCCAACAGAGGGCACTATTCATGAAGCCCACTGCCAGCGAAGCTGTCGCCCCCAAACGCTGTGCGATGCAGGCTACGAATTAGTCTTGGCCCAAGACCTCAGTGATCGATAGTGGATTGTGTACGTACGCTCGTAGATGCCCTGGGTCACGCAGTCACTTAATAATTTATGTAAATTTATTTCTGCGGTTCCCTAGAAAAGGCTGGGGAGAAAAATAGAAATAAGTTATCACAATGCTGCAGGATTCCCTGTTAGTGAGAGCGGTTAATTGGTGAAATCATAAAGAGGGCGCGCTATTACGAATTAAACAAGCGTACACAATCCACTATCGATCACTGACGTCTTGTGCAAAGACTAGGTACAAATATGATGGTTTGCGGCGTGCCTGCGATAAATACGATGTGGCTTTGCTACATTTTCATGAAAAACAATTCACAAATTTAAAAATTACAATATAAATCAGGATTTACAATAACAATCGAGAGTTTTAATTTTGTAAATGACATAAAAAGGGTTCTAAGCGAACGCACGTTAAAAATAATACTGGGCCCGTCCGGGAATTGAACCCGGGACCTCTCGCACCCGAAGCGAGAATCATACCTCTAGACCAACGAGCCGACACCTTGACCGTGGTATTCATTGCAATATATTCATTGTAATAATAATGATGTTAGAATTTCTGTAAATTTGTGTATTTTTACAGTTTATCAAGCCTAATAAACTAATATGTGCATATCTTATACTTATATCTCCGTATTGGCGTCAACAAATGTACGTATTAACTGGAAATATACGGATAATCAATTAAGCGGCGTGTCCTAGCAACAGAGTAATGATATGGCTGGCTCACAAAATGTTATGATTGAATGATGGCACTTGGCAGTAAACGTTCTCGTTTTTCGGTGACAACGGGTTACGTTACGAAGTCCGTATAGAAAGGTATCGTTTTAAATTTCCCAGAAATCAAAGCTGAAATGATATTGTTGTTGTACTTCTTTTGTAGTGTTTAATCTATCTTGGTGCGTTTACGTTTGTCAAACAACGTGAAGAGTTAATCATTTCGTTTGTCGCTAATGGGTCTGACACGTCGGAAATAGACGGATAACAATGTAATTTATGAACATGGTGGATGAATATACGCAATACAAACAAAATGGACCGCCACAAAATGGCCTTATCGACATCATCATATTGCCAATAATTAGTGATTTTAAGTCTTGTTGTTATGTCATAGAGTGAGAATAAACCCAGTAAGTAACTGGAACGCTGTAGTGTTAGTTGCGATAATGATAATCGTAATTCTCCATCCTCCCGATCCCGACCGTCGGGAGGATGGAGGGTTACGATTATCGCAACCGCGGCGCTGTAGACCCTTTTTGAGACTTTGAGGCAAAAATGCCGTATCCTGCTGTCACTTATCTCCCTTAATTTAGGTCAAATTATATCCTTACCTGTCCAGAAAGATTGACAGAATATATACAGAGAGAGGAACAGGCACTTTGAATGATTAACACTCGTTACAAAGTGTCGAAATCATGAAAAATAAGCCATTTTCACGTCTCCGTTGGGCTTGACAACGCTACCCGCTACTGCGCTAGTGCCATTTTAGTTCCTTTACTAGGCATGAATGCGCGAAAGTTCCAGTCGCACAATGAAATGTCCGCTTGAATTTTCTTTTTAGTAATTAGAGGTCAATAATTAGCGTTTTCACTACCAATTCCTGGAGAGGAATATTAAAAACGGAAAATAAAGCCCAACACCCATTAAAAAATCTAAAAAATCCCTTGGCCTCAGTTAGAAAGTGGCAGTCGAATATGGAAACTTTTCCTTTTCTCATACTAATTACTTTGTACTAGGCCCACAAACTATAGTAGTATTTAACTTCTTATGCCTTTCATCTTTTCAGACAACCCACCATGAATGAGCCTTATCTTGATTACGATGAAACGTATGGTGGCAAACCCCTGAAACTAAATAAACTGCCCTCGCTTGAGCAAAATGGTGCCGATGAATACAAGACCAAGAAACGCAAGAAGAAACGCAAGAAGTCACCCAGGAAAGCAGCTACAGCTACACAGACAATAATCCCCAAGAGGATTGACTATGTCTTGGTTTACCCAAAGGTAGGCATCGGGAGAAATTGGTGGGATAATCGTCACCCCTCCATCCTCTCTACGGTTGTCTGCGGCTGTCGGGAGGATGGAGGGTTTCCAAATTATCAGACACTACCAGACACCATTATTTAGTGTTATAGGCCTACATGTACATCAGCAAAAATTTGTATGAATTGTTTTTGTCTAAAATGAATTCAAGCGAAGGTTATGTGAGCACACCAACTCCGTCTGTTCCCACACTGTATCATCACATGCAGGCCTAGCCCCACTAGTGTAGCAAGGATTTTTGACATCGGTTGAATCCTTAGCCATGCGTCCAAGCCTATCTTTTGTGCAGCTCGTCCCCCAATCCGCCGCACCTAACGGGTGCGGCGCTGGATTTTAACCAACTAAATGTGTCCACGTACCTCTTAGCTTCCCTCCGGTACTTTGGCTGTTGAAGTTACTAACATTTTTAAGGGCAAATAATCATTTGTATTTTGCTCAAAATTATTCCACACAAATAGATATCAGCTAGCGATCGGGGCAATTTTGATTACCCAGAATGCAATGCCATCACAAAGTCCCGGGTGGTGCGAGAGTGCAAAAACAATTTCAGAATGGAGTCAGAAAAAGTGCACTTACCAAACTATACGCATGCAACCGATGCCACGCATATATTTGGTGCATGCACTTTTTCTGACTCCATGCATTCTGTATTCTAAGCTGTTTCATTAGCTGTAGCTGTCACGTGAAACAGCCACTGATAAATGGGAGTAATACAGTATTAAAATACCAGATTCAAAACAAATTCTTGACTGAGTTCCGCCTTTCTCAACAAATAATGTCACTTGAGTTTGTTGTTTAAAACATATCGAGATAATTATTTTTTGTCAAGGGGGTCTTCGGGGGGGGGGGGGGGGGGGTCGGCTGTAGCCCCATGGATAAAACTGTCCAGAACTTTAAATTTTGAGTTGGAGGTTCCATCAAAATTGTTATCTTTTAACCACTATGTGAATATATGTCCACTTTTATTATTTACTTATGGATAAATGTTATAAATCAGAGTTTAATTTGGACGAATAATGAAAATTTTTTATGAACTTACGGCTTATCTGAGCCAATTTTTTGACTCGGATAACATGTGACCTCATTTTTTGTTTAAATACCCAGGAATCAGGCCAAGTTTGGTTTTTTTTGTAATGTATGTTTACAATCAATCTTAGGAAGACCTTTCTAGTTAATTTAGAGTCATCATTACCACCCCAAAAATAGCCCAACGAGGGTAATTTGTCCCTTTAAGCCCAGAAGCAATACGTTACACGCACTAAAGAAATCAAAAATTTGCAGGCAGACTGACAAACATGGAGCATCATATTGTACTTTGTCTTTTTCCTTATCTAAAGGAGGATGAGGCTGATTTTGAAGATGCAGAAGATATTGAGGACTACCAGAGAAGGGTAGAGTTACGGAAGAGGTTCCAGAAAGCCGCCAAGGAGCAAGAGGGCCTTGAGATACGAGAAAAGGACATGGTAGATAAGATGTATATTCTTATCCATTGTCCTTTTGCAAGGATGTGTCACCAAGCCGAGTCGGTCAACTTAGAGATGCCACTGGAAGGAGTAAGAAAAAAAATCTGAATCTGACTTAAAGAGTTTTTTTTTAATGATTGAATTGGGGACAGATGTTCTGAGGGATTAGATTTATACCAGTGTCTCGGACTGTGTCAGTGATTGGACAAGAATTACCCTTATAGACTAGGCATTTTTGCTAGCATGTGACCTCAATCCTCCCATATCCTCTTCTCCGATGTCACTCCACACCTAATTGTTTGGACTTTGATAAGATTGGAATGCCTGACTGACCCTGTAATAAGCGATTGTTGTTTGGGCCTACGGGCAACCAGTCCTTCTGAACCCTCCATTTTTACTCAATTCACCTGACGTCATTGTCACAATAATACTGGTTGCGCCATTGCGGGAGTCAATGTCCCTACGTGTTATGCAGTGAAGTGCGAATTTTAGACGACGGGGGCGTTTACACGCTTACCTGTTGACTTCCAAAATGGTGAGCGTGGCACAGTGATGTACGTGAAAGGGGGTAAATAGGATTTGGGGCTGTCAGGGTTTTTAATGAAGTGAGATAGTGAAAAGGCATGAGATGAGATGGTTAAACACCTCGTAAGTGATTTGTGTATTTTATTTGTGTATTATCTGTGTCTTCATCAGGCTGCGATTCCCAAGAATACCCAGGGAGGATGTATGCATAGAATCAACTCCTTTTTCACCACAGAAGATGAAGGTAGGAGTTTATCAGGCAACCAGTTTTAGCATTGATTTTAGCATCGGGCCAGTGACAGTTTCCATTTTAAACTTTGTAGAAATTTCTTTCTCATTCAGATTCTGGTCTCGTAAAATAAATTCTGGTCCGGTAAAAATTTTGAGCTACAGGCCCTGCAGTCTTGTGGAATTATACCCCAAATTCGAGCCCTGATAACCCCTGGAATTGTGACAGAAAATGGGGAATTTTTAATTAATCCTGTGGCTGATCCACTCCACATTCCCGCTCAAAATAGTAGCCCACAAAAAAGGCATCAAAGAGCAACTGGTCCCCTCTAATTCTTCCTTTGATTTTGTAACCTGTCTATCTGTATGGAGTTTAGGGTGACCGTGTAAAAACATGATTCATTAGAAGTGGGATCCTGTCAAAATCCTTACATTTTGACACGCGCGTACTAAGTGCCCTACAAGCGCTCAATAGTCTTAACAAAGCATGCGCGCAAAGCAGTGACTTTTGATCAGCCAATCAGCATTGTTTTTCAGTGTATCCCCACCAGGGGTTAGTGACGAGAGGTAATGATGCGGCGCGCTGCCCATGGTAGCCAGGTTGACCACTGCAGGAAAAAAAACCTGAGCTTAACATTACACCAGTAATCACTCGCTTGATTTCACTAATCACTTCATGTTCTATGTGTCTTTTGATGTATAGTGGATTTTGTCAGTGCGCCTTTCTGCGTAGCAAAGAGGGCGGTATTCCAAGGTATTGATGAACCAGATACGTTCTTCTCTCCTGCGCTACGTTCACTCCTTGTAAGTACGATGTACAAATATTGGATGCATTTGAGTGCATTGTCACAGAATATAATCACGGGGTGAAATCTGGACTATTCCATTTCACGAGGCGAAGCCAAGTTAAATGGAAAAGCCAGATTTCTCTGAGTGATTTTATTCTGCGACAATGCACTCAAATGCATCCAATATATGTTTTATACAACTCACACATAGATCCTTGTCATTTTATTTTTTTTTTTTTATACAAAAAAACACAAAATAAACACAGTTCCTCATCCACCCCACACTCTGAAAACCCCTTCTAAACAACATGGACAACTCCATGTAGACACCAACCTTGTCTGCCATGACACGACCTTGCCTCATTTGCACAAAGGGCAGGAATGGTTATTTTTGGGAACGACGCTGCAAGTTAAGCGTTGAAAATCCATATCAGATGGTCCAACGATGCTGCAGTAATTACATGGCACAATAAAGGATGACACGTGATGCGTGTTCCACCAATCAAATGACAAGGATCTGTGTGTGCGATACATAGTTATAGTTATAACCTTTAACCTGATTGATGCTGTGACTCATGTTTAGTCAGACATTAAATAGTGGGAAACTTTTGAGACGATAGCGGGCGTCCCACAGACCGGTCCTTTTCCATTGTTCTCACAGCGATGAAAAGAATGGAAAAGGAACGGTCTGTGGGATGCCCGCTATCATCTCAAAAGTCTCCAATTGAAATCTACACGTTAATCCGGAGGTCACAGGTTGATATCCCGTTCTAGTTACTTTTTCTTTGTTCAATTAAAATTTACCCACTTAGTTTCTCTTGTGGTTTGTTGCTTGATATATAATTATTTTGGTGGTTTTTGTTGACGCATTTCTATCCAGGTTCATAATATTTTGATCAACATCGATGTCAGAGAGAAGGGAGATATGGAAAGAGACTACAAAGATTCCATGAGGAAAAAGGGTATGTTGATTTGAGATTATTTGAAACATTTCCTCATCACCGCTCTTCATAGTTTGACAATTTTATGTATATACGCTTTTTCTGAGCAGTAAATTTGTACATTATTCTTTCTTACATTGAATCTATGTATTTCTTCATAAACTAAGCCATTGAGTTTGAAAGATGGAAAGAAAGTCTCCTTTTCTAAAGAATACTGTCTTGTTTCTTAAAATCCGGAGAGCTAGTTGTTAATTAAATATTCTTTCATCTTCTAGCTAAGTTTGTTGATCAATCACGGTTAGAACATAAACAAGGTACACAACTCTGTTTTGTTTGGTAACCTGTTTATTTTTTAGTTCTGGTTAATTTTTAAAAATTTTTATTTGAGTCTTTGACCAAGTTTCATTAAAGCAATTGTTGTTGCAATTACGTTTTGTTGATGAAGATAATAATAAATGATTTAACATCGTTTGTTTAACTTCTCTGTTAAATTGAAATATGATAATAATCTCGTTATCAGTGTTATATCATTAGTTGCCTCGTTGTCACAATTTTAATTTCATAATTTTGAATGTAATTGAACATTTTTTCTGACCTTTGAAATTATTATATAAAACCTTGAAATTAACCTTTCAAATGATAATTCTTGTAAAGAGTTTTGGAGTTTGTGTTGTTGTGTTACTCCCACCAGACTCTGGAGTTCTTTTAGCAAAGCATTTTCCTGAAGTGGTCTTATTACGACCTAATAACAAAACGCAGTTCTTGCATAGCGCTTTATCACACCTGAGGGTCGCTCTTTGTTTTGTGCGCTCTTTATGTTTGAATTATAAAACTATATAAAAATATATATAGATAATATAATATATTAAAAAATAAATTAGGAATAGACTTTTCCCAAGCATCATTGCTTTGGTTTTGTGTTTCAATTCTGATAGTTTTGAATACCTTAATTAATGTCATCTCTGAAGAAGCACCGTGTAGCAATCTTTTTAAGATTTGTGTAGACTCTGGATGGAGCCATTGATGCAACAAATGGACATTTTGAATAGCATGTTTTGTTAGTGTCATAAAATACACAATACTAACAAAATTCATGTTGGCTCAGTGGTTTCTTTCCCTGCCTTTCACCTCTGTGACCCCGGTTCGAATCCCGGACTGGAGCCTTGCATGTGGATTGGGTTTTCAGTTACCTGATTGCGTGGCTTTCCCTATTTGGGGTTTTCCTCCCACATCTTAAACTGACATTTCTGACATCATCTTCTCTACACAGGTATCTTCAGGCCTACGGGTCACAGTGCAAGTCACTTTTGAGGGTCCCTTAGTTTCATTACCAGAAAGATATAATAATAATAATAAAAATAATTTTAAAAAAATCCCATGGTTGTCTCTGCAAATCTTGTTCTTTCTTAACCATGGAAGTTCTACAAGTTCTACTCATTGTTTTCATTTCTAATGAGATGTTTTCATGTTATTATTTGAAGCAACTACTTTGTTTATTGAGTTCACTGTTGTTTGTTTTGATAACTTTTTATATGTTAAACCTTTCCCTCAATGAATCAATATTCAATTTTGAAGCTAATCTAAGCTATCCCATGTTCTTGTACATCTGTTATGTCTCCATTCATGTTCATGAGTAACTTTTATTTTACGGATGCAATTATTATGCATACAAATTATTCATATGACAACCCCCTATATGAATCAATATTTCATTGTGCCAGTGCAACAACGTTGTACCTCCTGAAATAACGTTTATGTTACACGTGACGTTAATAGTGTCAAAATGTCGTATCTCACTTAAAATAACCCGGATGTACACACAAAACACATAGGCGCCAAAATACGACATTTTTGCATGGAGCGTTTTCGAGCGAGATACATTGTTGTTGCACAATTGAGATACAATGTTGTTGCACAATCGGGATACGACGTTGTTGCACTGATGCGATGATTTGTAGTGATGCTATTGCTAATCTAAGTTATCCGATCCTCTTGCACATCTTGAGGATGGCATGGGTGGCTAAGTGCGTAAAACGCTCGCCTGTCATTACTGTGTCCCTGGTTCGATTCCTGGCTAGGGCCATATGTGGGTAGAGTTGTGCGTTGGTTCTCTCCTGTGCCACTAGGGTTTTTCTCCAGGCCCTTCGGTTTTCCTCTCTCCGGAAAAAAGAGAAACACTTCAGATCTCAGGCTGTGCTCAGTGGTCGTTTATTGATTGAGCTGCCAAAGGTGCCCTTGATTGCCTACAGCTGGAACTTATGTAGCCACGTCCTTCGCAATTCAGCTTCTCACCTGCCAGTAAGGATGATTAGCCTCCCAAATTATTATTATCATTATGATTACCATTATTTTCTTGTAGGTCTCCCATTCATGCTGATGAAGAAGGTGTTTACTGATGCCTTTATTATGCATGAAGAATCACTGTATGAACTTGTTGAAGATGATGACACCAGAGAGATACAAAGGTCACTGAGCAAAGAGAAAGGAGACTTTGATCCCAAAGCTGACCCCAGAGAGGTGAGATGCTTTATCACATCAGCCAGAATGTAGAAAACCTTACAGGGTTTGAGTCCCATCCGAATAGTATGTCTGTGGAGTTTTTTTTTCTTTCAGGGCTCAGGAAAGCAGCGCTTATCACTTATCGGTGTTGGGTAAAAAACCAAGAAAATATTCTTTATTCCTGATGTAATTATTACATCTATTATATTGCATGATACTGTCAATGACTGATTTAACCAATGTAGATCAAATACTGTGCAAAAAACCACAAGGGAAACTGACTGGGTAAGTTTTAATTCAGTTTTGGGGGTGAACAAAGAAAAATTGACTGGAGTGGGATTTGAACCTTGGACCTCCGGATTAACATGCCGGCACTCTACCAACTGAGCTATCTAGCCCTAATGTTGGCTGTCTCTTTATTTTGTTCTGGAGTGCCACAGTCAGAAGCCATATAACACAGCAATAGCTATTTTTGTAGAGAAAGTTACCGCACACTGATGGTAAATAACACAAGTCTAAGTCTTGACTGGCACTCCAAATCACCCCCATGGTCATTTATAATAGCTTTGGGCTTGCAGCGGGGGGGGGGGGGGGGGGGGGGGGGGCGTTATTGACCTAAAAGACAGGGTGTTGATAAAAAATCAGCTTGTGGTTACACAGCGTTAAGTTTTCATTGCGGCGGATCCCAGGGTTTTAAACACCCGCATCATTCTCTCAAAGTGTCCTTCCAAGATTGTTCAACTATTGCAAATCTGTCACATCGCTCATCAAAATTGACCTCAAGGTATGACTTATATATGAAAGGGCACCAAGGCCAAGATGCCGGCATAGTCTTCAAGAAAGTCCAGACTTGGGATTTTAATCAAGCTGACACCGTGCAATCATTAATTTACCTACAGGCCCTGCACAGGACATGGTGTAAATCTTTTAAATACCAACCTCTGTGGAAGATCAGGAACTACTTTGGGGAGAAGATTGCATTTTACTTTGCATGGGCTGGTGAGATGGCATCATTACTATGGTTTCCGGTTCTCATGGGATTAGCGATATGGGGATATGGATTGTATCTGAGGTGAGATTAATTGAGGCTCATAACTGTGGTCTACAAATACATATTCAAATAGACCTTATGCGTTGACATCATCCAGCCGACATCTTAGAGGTTAACGGATGATGAAACGATGGAAACGCAGAAATCTGTAGGCGCGGCACACAGGATTGGCCAATGAATTACCTCCTGTTGACCTCTAGGTGAGGGCGCCCTACTGAAATGATGTCATGTACATAGACAACTTCGTAAATTCCTTTATGTACAATACAAGGGGATGCACGCCTTAAGCAGTGGAACAAGGTGCTTGCTGGTCCAGTTGTCAACAAAATTTGTTGATATATCTCGACCAGCATGCACCTTGTTCCACGGCTAAACGAGTGCATCCCCATATAACTGTATTGTGCGTAAAAAGTATTTGCGAAGTTGTCTGTAAGGTCTATAGGTAAAACCAACGCATAGACCTTTACCATCTTGGTAATGTTCCCTGTATCCAATAACATTAATAGATGCTAATATTCATTGCACAAAAAGGAACCAGCTATTTTGCCCTTCCAGCCTCGGTTTGGTTACATTGGTTTGAATGGGAGAAAATCAAGATGGCCGCAACATGATAAAGGTCTAGCGGGTAGAGACTGAAGACCCAGTCAACATGCATGGCTCTGTTCCGGGATTCATACTGGGATCACAGATATGAAAGGCGGGGGATGGGGGGGGGGGGAGAAGAAACCACTGAGCCAACCTGAATGGCAAATGCCTAATGATAAATAATGCAAATGATAACAAGAGATTTATGGCAGTAAACAATATGTTACTATTCAAAATCCCTGATTACTATTGGTACAATCTCCTGCCCAACTGGCCCTTGCCACGTAATACCACAGGAGACCGTGGAGACTAAGGCCACAGTACACAAGCCATGGGGTGTTCTGATCATACCAGCTGTACAAACCAAAGAAACCCATGCACCTAATACTAGCCTGGAAGTTTGTGGCAGTCTGTGGTACCAGTATATAGAAGGGCTTAAGTGCATAAAATTGCTGGGGTGGATTTCACAAAACTAGTCCTAACTTAGGACTAGTCCCAATTTATGTTATGTCCTATAAGTTAGGACTAGTTACTCGTCCTAATTTGAGATAAGACTAGTCCTAGTGCTTTGTGAAATCCACCCCTGGTGTATTAACGATTACCTGACTCCATTTGTCTTCAATCTTTTTTCACCCGCCCACCAGTATTAAGGACTACATGGAGGTTGTTGAGATACGGGATGAGATTACGCAACAAAGAGAAGCCCTGATTGGTGAACTCAGAGATAACATCTCACTGTACAATCGCACTGAGGACATCGCACTCCTTCAGAATCTCACCAGTACTCAGGAAGATTCGGTCTTCTCAAGGTAGGTCTTGAAACAGGTTGAAGACACTCGAGGCAGCTTTAGATTTGAAGATGAATGTATTCAATGACGGCTCATTGCAAACGGGATTTGTTGGAATTTCAGTCCCGGGTTCAAATCCCAATCAATGTGGATTTTTTTTTTTTTTTTTCTCTTTTCTACAAGACTCGGTAAGCACCGAGTGTACAGTGCCTCATGGAATGGTTTATGATAAAAATGTAAGCCTAAGTCAATTTTGACTGAATAATAATTGAATAATAATTGTATGTTGTAGCCTGTCATGGCCGAGAGGTTTAGTGCATTGGGCTCAAGTTCTGGTGGCTAGGTCATCAGGATGTGGGTTCCAATCCCGGTCATGACACTTGTGTCCTTGAGCAAAACACTTGACTATAATTGCTTCAAATGGGGGAAAGAGGCAGTCATGTTTGTCTCGCTTTCATTTACCCCTCCCTGTTCTTAGCTGTGCTGTGAAGAGACTTGCGTTTGTATCTTGCCATGTCTTGTTTCTGCGCATTGGGGCAGGTTTCTATCCATTTGCCCACACCTTGACTTGCATAAACAAATTAGTTTTATTTCGTTGGTTTTGTACCCAAATCTTCTTATACATCACTTACAAATAAATATTGTCAGAGAGTAGGTACTTGAAAACAACTATGTGAAGTTTTGTCAAGTTTTGTTAAGGGACTAAAGGAGTGGTGACGAGGTCTAAACTAGCCGTTTAAAACCGTCCGTGCTGCGGCTGTGTGATATAATGCATGGCCTCGACACTGGAAGGTTTTAAACGACCGATTAAGACTGATTCACAACTCTTTTTATTCTCATTCACAAATGCTGTTTTACTGTTAAGAAATAAAATGTTGAAAAAAAGTGCAGAATGACTGAAAAAACCTTGCTCACTTTGCAATGATTTTTGCTGTAGCGTTATGTCCAGGAAACCCAGCTTTGCACTATGGGTCTGTTTGGCGCCTCTTCATACACTTTTTCTTGTGTTAGAGTATCAAAGCAGGGAACCAGACCAAAATAACCGATCTTAAACAGCTCCAGCCATATCTTTATCAGCCATTTAATACCAGGTAAACACATTCATGTGATCACCTTTCAACCAATAGGAATGCCTAAACTGTCTTGGTTACTTATGAATGGATGCTGAACACAATGCCTATTAAGTCAAAGAATCTAGCAATATTAATTTTGTATCATACGTTTTGATTTCTTTCTTTTCGTAGCATCGCTGATACTTCCCTAGAAATATTAAGCGTGTTTCAGAATTCCTTCGATTCTGATGTCACTCCTTATTTTGCTCTCATCATTTGTCTTTGGGGTAAGTGTTGGATCTTAGGGTTTCTGCCTTAACCACTTCACGTTGCTATTAAAAAAATTTGACTGGACCTCTGTGCGATATTATTTTTTGGGGACATTTTCGGAACTACTGAAATAATTTTTTTTTTTTTAGAATAATGTTGTCACAATGAAACCCCGACGAAGCAAAGTAAAGACTTTAAATGTTGAATTTGCACCATGAATTTCCAAACCTCGGCGTGAGCTACAGCTGAGGATTGTTCCTAAAACCGGAACAAAGGCTGGATACTCGCTTAACTCTGACTTACCTCCATTGAGCCGAAATACAGTGAATAAATAATAGTGGAAGCCTGTCAATGTCTTACATTCCTCTTCTTAGAACAAAAGGACAAAGGTCTGGAATCGGAAATGACACAATAACCCCCCAATTAAGCAATATTTTCACCACTATCTCTCCTCTTTGTAGGGGTGAAACGAAGCGTTAAATGGCAAGTGCATGCTCTGTGCACGCCCCAAAGTGGAATGTCTTGGCAATCTTTGTTCTGGGCTTCAAATTTCACACGAAAACACATAGCACAAATCATCCTTGAGCTGGCTCGGAAAATATTGGCTTGTAGACACGTCATTAACTGGGTGTCTACTTCACCTACACAAAACCAATCTATTCAAGCTTGTGCTGTATCTTCAGCTCGTACAAACAGCAGACCTAATCTAAACCACACCTACGTACTGATAATGTCATCCTAAGACTATGTTAGATGTCTGAGATGATCGTTTATCTCCTTGCAGGCACAATCTTTCAGGAGTCATGGAAGAGGAAGCACTCTCGTCTAGCCTATGAGTGGGACGTTGACACCTATCATTTCTCAGAGCCTGATCGTCCGGAATTTTATGGCACGAAAGAACGAGAGGTAATTTTACTGTTTCAAATTATACACATTTTTTGTCTTCGTCTATATAGGTCTATTTCGGTCCTCATAGTTTTCGTTTTGAACATCGCGATATTGTGAAACAAAGATAAGTCGAATTATTTGTTTGGTTAATAACACACAGCCAAGCGCTATGATTTTTGTTTAGAGAGATTTTAATCACTATTTAGGGAGTGGGAATGAAATCGAGAAAAAATTATAAAGAATAGCAGTCCGCACTAATGGTGTCACTTTTGCTTAAAACTACACAAATGTCAGACAAACATTCCAACACTCACACAATCAACGCATCGGCATGCCAGATCGCAGTAGTACTGAACGAAGCGCGTGTTGTATGTACGATCAACGTACGCGTCCGTCAGTAAAATTTGACACGTTGTCTGAGATCCAGGTACTTGCATGAGCTATTTTTAGCATTAGTGCGGAGTGCTGTTGCACAATTAATTTTCTTCTTGTCTTTTCAACTTATTGACCGTTGTAATTATTTTCCTTAGGATCCTGTGTCGTCTTTACCAGACTGGTACTATCCATTCCATAAACAATTCTTGAAGTTTATGACGTCTTTCGGCATTCTGGTTTTCATGGTAAGTTAATTCTGGTAGAGTGGTTGAATCTGAGTGTATTCTGAAATTAGACTTCTTAATCAGTTGACACCGGAGGAAGTGAGAACATGCAAATGTTTCCCTTGCCTGGAAACAGAAGCAGCCATTTTGTAATTTTGGACCACCGGGTCGCCTGGTCATTTAACTAGGGAGCATCTTTTAACCCAAACAAGGACCAAAAAAAGGTCTTGATTTTACTCACATTTTGTGGCCATTGAGAGGCGATTTCTGTGAAGTCCCCGATTATAGACCTTTGTCCTTTCGTTCCAAGAAGGGGATTACGTGGCATCAAGAGGCTTCCACCATTGTTCATTTCAGCTCAATTAATGTAATGGTTCCGTGTTTCCGAAGAAAAAAAAAAGATTCCCGGCTGCAACTGGTTAAAAACAAAGGACAAGGTAGAGTAACTCCTAGAGTGTCAGGTGTCATTCGTAAGACATCTTTGATATTTAAATGTCGTTAAGTCATTTGATTTCCCACGAGGCCATGTTGGTCATCAGCTAGAGTGTCAGGTGTCATTCGTAAGACGTCTTTGATATTTAAATGTCGTTAAGTCATGTGATATCCCACCAGCCATGCTGGTCATCAGCTAGAGTGTCAGGTGTCATTCGTAAGACATTTTTGATATTGCAATGTCATTCAGTCGTTTGCTTTCCCACCAGGCACTGTTGGTCATCGCTAGTGTCTTAGGTGTCATCATCTACAGAGTAATTTCAGCAGCATTATTATCTGGCTCGTCTAGCGTACTAAGATTACTGGCATCAACAGTTGTAGCTACGCTGCTCAACTCCATCTCCATAATGATTCTTGGCAGAGTAAGTTTGGTTTTTTTAACATTTGAAAATCAGGCTGTCGGTGGTAATATACAGATATAACATTGTTTGAGGGTGGAGAGTCAATATTATCTCCTCGAGGGTAGTGGAAGTTGACAATTAGATCCCGATGTTTGTCAACTTCCAATACCGAGGGGAGGTAATATCGACTGTCCACTGGAAATAAACCATGTTATATTTGTTTGACTATACTTCATAACCTCTCTAGTTCGACATCGTTGAGCTTGAAAAAAATGCAGATTGACATTTATGTGTAATTAAGCCGCCATCTTTTCCATGTGTATCAGCTAGCTAGATGTGATGTTTACGAACGTAACGCATGAGCAATACAACCGTGCGACAGTTCCGTGAGTGCTTTGTAAAGCTTGTGTGTAGTAGACTGTTACACATGCGACAGTCTACTAAGCATGCGTATTTACCCTATGCATAGGAGGTGCACAGGTGACCCATGCGACAGTCTACATCGCATGCGTATTTACCCTGTGCGTGATACTGGCACGGGCTCTATGTAAACAGCAAAAAAAGCATCCGGCACGTGATGGTGAATGAACCAGTGAGAATTTGGCTCTCACTCATGAATATGTTTGAGGCATTGTAACTTCTTTTACTTATCTTCTACTATGTGGATATAGGTTCAAATCTAACCACGGACCATCTGAACATGTGGATTGAGTTTGTCACTCTGTGGTGTTTAATTCGAAACACTGCAATATTATAGACTATGTAATGAACGTATGTTTGTTTACCTTGTATTGCTTGTTTATATGGCATCTTATTACTGTTGCTTCTTTTAAATGTTTGCCATAATGGCCCTCTGTATTGTTATTTATTATACATTTTGCAATTTGGAAATAAATGTTGAGTTGAATTGAATTGAATATTTATTGCTTCAAGTTCACATACATGTATTGCTTCATTCGACCATCTGATATAAGATCTGGTATTTTGCTCTTAAGATATATATCATTCTATGTTTTTTTTCTTTTAAATATTTGAAAAAATGGACTCTTCTCAGATGAACTCAGCATTTTATCGCTCGCCATACTGGAGTCCTTACATGTCGTGCATGTCACGCACACATTACTAGAACTG
Source organism: Marthasterias glacialis (assembly GCA_911728455.2). Taxonomy (NCBI): domain Eukaryota; kingdom Metazoa; phylum Echinodermata; class Asteroidea; order Forcipulatida; family Asteriidae; genus Marthasterias; species Marthasterias glacialis. The sequence goes on from OU452228.1 coordinate 20,170,727, forward strand.
CTACGAAATGTGCTACGAAATGCAATGCTGGATGGCACTATGCATTTGTATGCTCCATGTGCATAGTATTCCAGCATGGCAGACCTCCTGCGCTGCTATAGATATGAGTAAAATTATAAGATAATGAGTAAATCACAGCGCTAAATTTGGCATTCCTAAGCAGCTGCGTTCAGATCCAGGCAAAACGGGGTATTTCTACCTTCTTCCCCTCAGAATCACCACGCATTCATTCTAGCCAATCACACGCACTGGTAATTCATACGTCACAAGAACACAATTTGAAATCACTCCAACCCTGATTTTACACCACTCAGACCACGGCTCTTCAACTGAAAAAAATTTACAAAGACGCAATTACTGCTGAATGAATATTCATGTCTGGCTATCAGGCTGTTGTAATGTACAACAAACGTAAAGGAAACGACATCAGTTGTTACATGTGGCGACAGTGAGAGGGTCTGTAGTCTGCGAGGACAACAGCGCTATAGCGCTTAGAAACAGAGTATTAAGCTCCATATAAAATGTATGTTGTTTTTATTTAGATGTGCAATAAATAAGCGTCCCCCAAACAAATGCAACACTTAATGACACTACGTGTACGTATCCGAAGAATCTGTATGAGTCTTTGATGTGTTTAGCTCATGGTTCCGATATCGTTGCAACAAGAAAAAATAACTTGAACTTCAGTTGAGTTACTGATAATATGAATTTTATCCATTTTCTTTCAGTTATATGACTACATTGCTTATAAGCTAACAGATTGGGGTGAGTTAGAATCAAATCAGTAACATTATGCATTATTTCTTACCCATGAATTAAATTAAATACAACTGAGAAGTAAATAGTCAAACAGCCGCATAGTTTAAAATCATCAGAGTCTTCCAGTAACATTTTTTTTCTTATGCTGTTGACACACAAGCTAAACACGGTTCAGCAAAAACCGAACACACAGGTTCCTTGTAACTAGTCTTGAGCTGCTTTTTATTCAGTCACTTTCTTTAAACCAGTTCCTGCCGGGAATCTAAAAAAGAAATCCCGTCCAGTCTGACAGGATTATTTTCTTTGAATTGCCGGATTCTTTTTTCTTTGTGAGTACTGCTGGTACAAAGACACCTTTGACTTGATAAGGCCAAGAGAACAAAGATTCTGTTTGAAGCACCGGGCAAAGGTCAAATTCAAAACTTTGGACGTGAGCAACGGCTGAGGATTGGTTCTAAATCCTGAACCAAGGCTGGATCCCTTGTTGACTCTGCCTTACCTCCATTGAGCCAAAATAAATGAATGAACAATGGTGGAAGCCTCAATCTCGATATCTTGTAATCCTCCTCTTGGAACAAAAGGACGAAGGTCTGGAATCGGGGATTACACAAAAAAACCTACATAAAGGACACAAATCAGCGAAGTATTTAGCACCATCTGTCCCCTTTGTGTGGACGAACAGAAGCGTTGCATGGTGCAAAATGCCCGGGTGACCTGTGTTCCGGCATTCCGCCATTAACATAATGGCGTGTTTAAGTGTTGCCCATTTGCTGGCTGGAACAATATTTGGGAGTATACAGAGCCCAATTTCATGGTGCTGCTTTCCAAAGAATTCTGCGCTTACGGCGCTCTGTAAAGTGCGCTCTCCTGTAGGCTGGGCAGGGCGTAAGCGCAGACTTCCGCTGTAGGCAGAGCCATGAAATTGGGTCAAAGGTTATCCGGCATCAACTGATTAAAAATGAAGATAATCTTGGCCTACTGTAGTCACTTTCTCATTTATGGATGTCAAGAATTCTCCATTTGATCATCAGTTAATTGAACGTTTTAATTACAATATTTTTTTTTTCTTTTTCAGAGAACCATCGGACACAGAGCCAGTATGACGATGCTCTGATCATCAAGCTATTCGCCTTTCAGTTTGTCAATAGCTACGCATCTCTGTTCTATATAGCATTCTTCAGAGGCGTGAGTGTGACATTAATCTATCACTTTCGCTACCAGTATCTTTGCTGTTTGCAAAAGAAAAACATTATTTACACTAGAGCACAATGTTGGTGCTTCATAAAGCACAACTATCAGCCGACTTTACATGGGGCTCTGGTCAAGATGCATCAGACCAAACATGGCTAAATTCAGCAGGATTGTGGAAAAAGAGAGTATTTTCTCTTATTTCAGTTAAATGACCCATACGTGACCTGTAAGTGACATTTGACCCAGTACCTAGTACAAGCTTTGGTCAGTTGTCCTTATGTCCAAGTTTTGTTACAATTGGCAGAAGCGTTTGGAAGTTATAGCCATTTTCATGCAGATCACATGACATCGTGAGAAAGAAGAAGATGCAACAGGACCACAATATATCAACCGTCGGATGATATAAAAATAATAATCAAAGTTGATTTGAAGTTTAGTACGTGATCGTTCCAAAGGTAGATCCAGAATTGTCCCAAACTGAACAAGCCTTAGAACGAGGAGACTGAAATGATTGGTTTTGTGATTGTGGAAAATATAATCTATTAATTAAGTGTTATTTCATCGGCTTATCTCTTTGCATGACCTCTGACCTCTGACCTCTGACAGTTGACCCATGAGGATGGCATCTTGTACCTTGGTAAAGGATATGAAGACAGCTGTGGTGATGAAAATAACTGCATGGCTCTGCTGTCTCTGCAAGTCTTTGTCCTCATGATCATCAAACCGTTCCCTAAATTCCTCAAGGATGTTATCTTGCCGTAAGTAAACATTGGATAGATATTCGCTGCCTTATGGAGACACTAGACAAAAGGGAAAGCAAGGAACAATGTGTCTCCATAGGGAAATTCTAAAGAGAGGGCTGCTCCACAAGGAATTTTGTGTACAAAAACTACGGGAGGATGTTAAGTACAGGGACAAAGGAAAGAACAAAAGAAGTCTCCACAAGGATGCAAACATTCATGGAATGTGTGCTCAGACGTTTAAATCAATGACATGTACAAATCTCAAGAAACTTGTTGATAAATGAAACTATGGTTTCACTGTCAACAATCTGGAGCTGGATTTCACTAAGTACTAAGATTCATCTTAAGATGAGTTGTTAATATTGCCAAAGTGATTTGTAGTGACGTCACACTTTGCTTAGCAGTTAAGATTGATACACTTCTACAGGGCCTATGAAAAGTTTTTTTTTTTAACATTTAATCTTATTTTCAATTTTCATTTTGCCATTTTCAAGGGCATTTTGGTGCCAATTATGCAAATGCGAGTTTCCATATTCATGTGATGTCATATCAGGCAGAAACCCCAATGTTGCAATTAGTTTATGCACGAACACAAAAAGTTGACAGAGTTTAGGATATTTCGCTTTCATAAACTTTCTTTTCTTTAGTGATTTGTCGGTTCATGGCAGAAAGCCAAGGAGCAAACTTTTCTCACAAATGCTTTCAATAAGCAAATTTTTGGGGGGATCCACAAATTTATGAAGTTCAATAGAAAAACCAGTGTCTCCCTGAAATGACATCACGGCAACAGCGCCCTCAGTTGTCGGGAAAAGCATGGACATTTTTAAAATGTTTAAAAAAGTGCACTTTCCAATAAAATCAACCAAAAAGGGATGTCAACTAGTTTTCATAGATTAGAAAAATAGCACAAATATGTTCCTCAGAAATATTCACTTCAGAGATCAATATTAGCTGTTTGTGAAGTCAAACCCTGGTTATTTATTCGGTTGGGCGTTCACGTTTAAAGACTGATGATAAACACAAAACAACACCTTTAAGTTAGTCTTATTTGTAAGAAACTATATGTGTCAAACTTATTCAGAATGTTATGTTTTGTTGACATGCTATAGTATTATGAAATATTTTGACGAGAGCACTCTGTGGATTTCTTGTTCCAGGTGGTGTATCAAAAACTTCAAGAAGTGCTGTTGCTGTGGTAAGAACAAAGTGGGTGATGTAGAGGCAAGTGAGATGGAGAAAGGGGACTTCTTGAAGAGGGAAGGAGCTAAGCCAGAGCTGGGTAACTTCACTCTGGGAGAGTTTACTGAGAAGACCATTCAGTATGGATTCCTCATGGTATGTACTTGTAGAGTCACAACATCAAAATAATAAATCACTTAAAGCAAAGTACATGGGAATTCAAGGTTCCCCAAAAAGGCTTGAATATAAGCGAGATTTGCAAGGTCTATTTCTATAATCTGTCTTTAGCCTGGTTCCTACTTCACACTTAAAGCAAAGTATGTGGGAACTCAAGGTTCCCCAAAAAGGCTTGAATATAAGCGAGATTTGCAAGGTCTATTTCTATAATCTGTCTTCAGCCTGGTTCCTACTTCACACTTAAAGGAAAGTTCTTTTGAACCCAAGGTTCCCCCGAACATGCTTGAATATAAGCGAGATTTGCAAGGTCTATTTCTATAATCTGTCTTCAGCCTGGTTCCTACTTCACACTTAAAGGAAAGTACTTTTGAACCCAAGGTTCCCCCAAACATGCTTGAATATAAGCGAGATTTGCAAGGTCTATTTCTATAATCTGTCTTCCGCCAGGTTCCTACTTCACACTTAAAGCAAAATACGTGGGAACTCAAGGTTCCCCGAAAAGGCTTGAATATAAGCGAGATTTGCAATGTCTATTTCTATAATCTGTCTTCAGCCTGGTTCCTACTTCACACTTAAAGGAAAGTACTTTTGAACCCAAGGTTCCCCCAAACATGCTTGAATATAAGCAAGATTTGCGAGGTCTTTTCTTTTAATCTGAATTCAACCTTGTCCCCACATCACACTTTAAAGCAGAGGATACGGAACCCAAGGTTACCCAAAAATGTTTGAAATAAGCGAAACTTTCAGGGTCTATTCCTAATCTGACCTCAGTCTGGTTCGTACTTCAGAAAAAAGTGAGTCTGAAGTGAACTTTCAAGATGCAAATAATATCTACGAGATGTTTTCTCATTTTTACACAAGAAAATTCTCCTTTCTTTCGCAATTTGCATCCAGGCTTTAAAGTTAAGTGTGTGTAAATTTCAATCATCCAACCAGAGCATTTATGCCATTTGAAATATACTTTTCTTTTAAAAATGATTCTATTGTAAATTCAAGTAATAGGTTAGCCATTCAGCATAATATAAAACACATGATTCATGTTTTTCATCAACCTCTTTCTTTCTAATAAATAATCACATTGTAAAGTCAGTTAACAAAGAGTAGCCATTTAGCATAATATATTAACATTTGATTTGTGTTTTATCTACAACCTCTTTCCTTCATTTTCTTCAGCTTTTTTCATGTGCTCTACCCCTGGCTCCACTCATTGCTATCCTAGTGCTGTTAGTGGATATCAGAGTGGATGCAAGACGTATGTTGTGGATGAACAGACGACCGATAGCCTTTATATCTGGTGGAATCGGTGAGTTGACAAATGTTAAGTTGGCAGTATGCTGCTGAACACCAGTCTCATATTCAGCAGGGTTTTTAAATGATTTAAAGATATTTGTTTTAACAACAACGGGCAGAATTTTTAAAACTCAACTAGTAGTTTCTTTCCCTGTTCACCACTGTGGACCCTGGTTCGAATCCCGCCTCAGACCAGAGCTTTCCATGTGGATTGGGTGTTCAGTCCCTACCTGAGTGCGTGGGTTTTCCTCATTTGGGGTTTTCCTCCCACATCTAAGCATCTCTTCTCGTTTCCTATTCACCATCCTGTTATTGGCGCTTGCGCTGTTGGATGTGTAATGGAATAAAAGCTGTAAAAACTCAATTCACTTCAAATAATTTTTCAAAGATAAAAATGTTATTCCAACTAAAGCTTCACTTACCACAACCAAATGACTCTGAAAGTCAGAAACATGATTTAAGAATACTTTGAAGTCAAATTTACTTCTACATATTTGACGAACCATGTAATTATTATCCAATAACCCGTTAACGGTGCTAAAATCACTGGCCCCTGGCCTGTGGTCCAGTGTTAATTTTAAACCCCTGACGTCACTCTTTTTTAATAATGGACAGGGATGTGGTACAGCATTCTAGACTTCCTCAACTTTGCTGGAGTTGTAACCAACGCTTTTCTCATCGCGTTTACTGCTCAGTGGTCGAGGGACTTCACCATTTATGATAAACTCTGGATAGTCATTGGCTTTGAGGTGAGTACCAGTCAAAGCTGACAGTGTGTGGGGGATATCCTGCTTCATTTTGGATGACGAACAGAAGATTTTATGCATTTGATGTCACTGTGTTAGGGCGCCCTCACACAGAGGTCAAAAGAAGATTACTCTTTGGTCAGTCCTGTGCGCCGAGCGTACGTAGTCGAGCATTTCCGTTGTTTCATCATGATTTTGCCTCCAAGATGACGGCGTGATGACATCAGAGACCAGTTGCTTAGGCCTGCTTATGCAGAAAATAATGCTTAAAATTTTCTGCATTGCAAAAATGAGCAGGGAACCAGTCACAAACTGTGCACATGACATGGTATTTTGGTTGGTAACCATTACCCAGTAAGCAAAATTGTTTTGTGCTAAAAGTAAATTTGTGTGCTTCATGAAAGTGGGCCCAGTACATTAGGACTATTAATTGTTATCCCTGTTCATTTGTGTGTGTTTTCAAGTTTTTGGGGTTGCTCTTTTTGTGGGATTTCATAAATCTGTGAAAACGGATATTGATCAGAAACCTGGTTCCTTTCTCTTTCTAGCATCTGGTGTTGTCGGTCAAGTTCTTTATTGCGTACGTCATACCTGATGTACCAGCTGATATATCCCTAGCAATGAGAAGGGTAAGTACATTCATTTTGTCATTCTAGTCACATCAGAAAAGCTATCCATTTCAAAAGTGAGCAGACAGACTTGTGTTTTGGACGACGGTGCAATGCCACAAAACTCACTATGTATTTGCAGTTTAGATAGGTAAGATTTGAAACTTTGCATGGTGGGAATGCAATCTCGTAAGTTTTGCGGAGACACCATGTAATTATCTCTTCTGAAAAGAACCGATGGCATAACAACTTGACGGTTTTGATCAGTATACTCTGAAAGAAATTTCTCCTGAAGACGGTCAGAGTATACTGATCGAAACGTCGAGTTGTTATACCATCGGTTCTTTTCAGAACCGCACCAACTCATTAGAGATAATTACATGGTGTCTCCACAAAGCTTACTAGACAGTTTAGATTTACAAGACATGTGCTATTTTATACCAAACCATTAGAGTGACAGTTATAGCACTATGTAGGACTCTTAGAGTCATAGATATGAGGGCCCGATTCTGGGGAGGAAAATTTTCACAGCTCCACAATTCAAATCTTTCCTGTGAGAAGCTGCTATTCTCACCGGATTAACATTCCATGGCTGCATACAATTTTTTGGCAGTGGGTTTTGAACATCAGATGTTCCTCATAAATCCGTCATTTTCGTGAAATAATTCAGCTCAAGGGTGGGCTTGATAGAATGGGGAGCAGACTACTTAATAAATATGTTCATATGAATTGTGAAAAATTATGAGTATGAATGATTAATAACATCTGTTTATTTTTTCCCCCTTATTTCCAATTTAACGAATTCCACCTTTTTAATACATTCCTTGCCTACATTCCAAATACCCCCTCTTCCTTTTTCCAACTCTCCACTCTCCTTTATACCTTACTTTTAATGTCTCATTCTTTTCCTTGTCTCTCCTCTGTCTCATTTCTCTCCTCAATCTCTTTTGAAATCTTCATTATCTCCCAAACTTTTCACTGTGCTCTTGACTCTTCCTCATTTCCCACTCTACCCCCCCACCCTGTGTACCAACAGCAACGCTACCAAATCGCCCAGATCATGGAAAATGCATCCAACCAAGGACCAGTGAAAAGTAAGGCCGGCACCCCAGTCAAACTGGCGCCTGATTTCAAAGCCTATAACTTTGTTGATTGTGATGTTGACAACCAACTAGGGTGTGATAAAAAGTCGGCCGATAATGGCCAAATAGACAATGGCATAGACACCAAGAGGCGTAGCCTGGAGGAACACAACTCAGAGGATGAAGGGGAGGGGCACAACCAACTCCCTGTGGATACCTATTTGCCAAAGTACGCAATATTTTACTCGGACTGAAACTATTGATGGGCTTCCTCGTCTTCCAAGTAAAAGCAAATCTGATTCATTGGGGAAAAAAACATTTTCCGCATACCCAGTCCTGAGTCCATCCTTTTACTTGAAGAAATTGTCTTTCTCTTTGAGGAAATGAAGAGGAAAAAAAAGCAATGAAAAGAATAAATGAAAAAAGAAAAATCATTGCTGAATTTGAAATTGGTGTTCAACAGCTCTTCAAAGGCTTGATTTTTTTTTTTTTAAATGACTTGCTGTGCAGTGATCAATTTATTAAGTACAATTGCAGTGATCATTATGTGTTAATACAAAAAGTTAAGTTTATCACTCATGTCATTATGTACCGTTATCCCCTACTTGGAGTAAAAAGCCAATTAACAGTGCCATTATTCTTGCTTGAAATGCACTTATTTTACTAGAGTAAGTTAAATAATTATGGAGTGAGAGAAGTTTTAACTTGGAAGTATTCTTAAAATGGAAACCTGCTCATCTTTTTGTGATTACTTTGCGCAAAGGTGTTTTTCACCTCTTTGCAGAATTATTGTAATGTTTTTATGTATATTCTCATAATTTGAATTGCACGATGACCTACTTTGATTACCATACAAATAACTTGAATGATAACGATGTTCAATTAATAGACCTCTGGGGTCAAACAATAGAACATACGTGCGGTGTACGCACCATACAGAACTCTCAACCAATGAGAGGTCTTCATTTGACCTCGGTGAGGGCGCCGTTTGAGCTTGTGACGATTAGTGTAAGGGGGTCTATATAAGAATTACATCATCACGTCTGTGCGAAAACGATCTCCCAAAATAGCACTTAGGTTACATGCGAGTTTGTCAAATGTGTCAAAATGTCGCATCTTGCTCTAAAATAACCTGGATGTACAGACAAAACCAATAGGCGCCGAGATGTGACGTTTTTTTGCACGGAGCATTTTTGTGTGAGATTCGACGTTGTAGCACAATCGAGTTCCGATGTTTTTGTATTGACACGACAACATTATAGAACATCTTGGGTTTTTTGTGTTTGTGTGTTTTTTTTTCGTTTTTTTTTTTTTTTTTTAATCAGTTTTTTATTCTGAATGTTTTCACCTATCTATCCTTTCTGATTTCATCTTACTTCCCGACAGGTTGAGCTACGCACCTGATGGTAACACCTACTTAGATCAATCAACAAAGTTTCCTGACATTAAGAAGAAAAAGAAGAAGAAGCTGAAGAAACAGCCATCGGGGGAAATCCCAGATGACAACATAGTATCATCACAAGCCCAATTGGTGTGCCCACCAGAACCTGACTACCTGGCGTACAATAACAATGCAGAGAGCAGTATTGCAAATTACCCAAGTGCGGATGCTGTATACCCACCTCTGTCTTATAACTTAGATTATTCACCCCAAGTTCCTGATCTGGTGTATCCGCCACCTACCGTTGACCAGCAGAATTCGTTCTTCTAACTGTTCATCACGTGGACGGCGTTGGTTGTTGTCAAAGACCGGTATCCACACTGTATGGGAACCAACGTGTGCATGAACTAACAAAACCTGGTCATCGGAGTCACGAGAAGTTAGTGAAAAAAAACCTTAATGTTTTCACTGTTTTTTAATATTGAGTTTTGGACTCGCACGATCAAATCTAATTGTTGTACTCATTTCTCAAAAACTGTAGCATTTCAAGCAACAATATTTTAAGAGAAATTTTTAACATTGACAATGTAAGTTCACTCTAACACTAAAATTAGTCAAAGCAGCCTTAATTAGTCATTTTAGACCATTTTGGACTAATTTTGGTCAAAACGTGGTCTAAAATGACTAATTAATGCAGTTTTGACCAAAGATTATAGAGCGCCGTAGGCGCAAGATGGGGAACTCTGGCTGAAATGTGAAATCTCACTGGACGCCATTTCGGCAAGTGACTCTATTGATACAACACTGATACGTGTGGACCAGTGTAGACAATGACAATTGCTATCAATGGGAAACACAGGCATTCACTTTCTGAAATGGCGCCCATGCGTATTTCACTTTCCAACAGTAGATAAAGGCCCAGTTCCCCATCTTGCACCTACGGCGCTCTATAATCTTTGGTTTTGACTAAGTTAGTGTTTAGAGTGTTGTGTGCAAATCTGTGAACATTTATATTTTCAATTATACTATTGTAGTGCACACCTTGTAAGGTATCGGTACATTCTGTGGCCATTGTTATTGTCATAAACTAACCATTTGAACTGCCCTCTCAACATCAGGCACGCTCAGTGGTCCCGTGGTTAAGTACATCTGCTCTAGTAATAGAACTCTGTGTCACACTGAGAAATGGAGTAGTATCAAAATCAAAAGTTGGAGCAGTGCTTAGCAAATATTATTAGATGGCTGAATTGTCGACCCCTACTGGGTCTTCTTCTGGGCTAGTATGGTGGTTTGAATGCAAAAAAAATATGCAATCAAACCCGACTTGTGGACGATGCACTGTTCCATGTTCTTGGCATTGTGTGAAAGTAGTTGTGGTGAGGGCAAGGTGTGGATACTTTGTAAATTTGGCCGTCTAATAATATTTGGTAAGCACTGCTCTGGAATGCAGGGGGTCGTGGGTTCGAATCCTTCCCGAGTAGTGTGCCTGCAGGCGCCTGTGGGCTTTTTCCCCGCAGGACTTTGAGAGCACTGAGTGTACAGTGTTTATCACACATTGGTGTCAGGGTAAAATCCAAAATCATATCCTTGTGCCCGATGCAATAATTGCGTCAGTTACAAAAAATTTCATGCTAGAGCAAGTTCGATCAATGACCATAGTTAACCATAGTTCGACTAAAACTCTGATCGAACTAACGCTAGTCAACGATGGTTGGACTAGTCTAGTCGACTATTCGCGACCAGCCTATCGAGGTTGGTCGCATCGCTGGTTACCAATAGCTGTTTCATAAGCACAGTGCAGAGGGGACCAGTTATCAGAAAAGTGATAAACGTTGATTTTACCCTTTTCTCATGACTGGAGTCGTTTGCACTTCAACTTCAGTGCACATGCACTACGCACGTCACTAACCAACCACTAGTTAACCATTGGTCCTTGATCAAACTTCCTCCTAGCTAATTTGCAGTTTAGAGTATTGACTGTTGAACATTTTTTTATAGCCTCTGACCTTATGGAAATGCACCAGTTTAGGATTATTTTTGTATCAACAATTTTTTTCCGTAGATAAATCAAACATGTTTGTCTTAAGAAGAACCGTGTGCTGAAATAAAAAACATTTGTCAAACGATTACTTATCATTCCAACGTTAGAAATTTCAAAGCCACAAGATACAGAGAAAAAAATGTCGATTAGGTAGAAATTAGTAAATTAAAAAGAGAACTGTTGGTCATTGATATGTTTTCTGATGGTTTTTTTTATTTCTTTTTTTTATTAATACGATTTTTGTAATTTGATATGCGATTGAAGACGGGTATTTTTGAAATGTAATACCTGTAAATGTATTGGTTTTTCTTTTTTTATTTATTTTTTGTACAGATTTATTAATCATTGGACCATACTTGTACATTTTTGTCGATTTTTTAAAACGTAAGTTTAGAGGCTGAATTTAATGACTTAAAAACCTTGAGATGTTCATCTTAGCTGAGTAAAATATTGCACTCTTAAGGAATTTTGTCTATTTCAACTATTTATTACCAATACTGTCATGACAAGATTCTTACAGTTTGGAAGTTAAATTTGGGTTTAATTCCTTTTGTAGTATTTTTGTACTATACTACGTTTGATGATGTGCTTTTTTAATGTAAATAAGAGTTCTTAGATTGTATATTTAAATTGATAAGATGGTGATAGAACCTTCCAGTCTTGTCAACGGACAGATCCATTAAGCCCCGCCCCTAACGTTTTGACCAATCACAGCACTGGCTACATCACCACTGTACACGTCGGCAGCACGATGTGTGTCTCTTCAATGCCACACTGCACGACATGAACGCACACGCTATAAGTATGCGTACACAAGTTTACATTTTTCAATAGGATTTTATCGTGTCAGACTTTTGGTGGCGTAGCCAAGGCTGTGATTGGTCAGCACGTAAGGGGGCGGGGCATAATGGATCGGTCTATTATAAAAGTAAGCAGCATTCTGTTTCAAGTCAGAGTCAAGTACATAGTTACACTTCTTAAATCTTTAAAAAAAAATTACTTTGTCGTTTATGTTTTAATCTTTCACAACACCAACTACATGTATGGTTCATGTATTTGTACATTTATTAACATGCAGTTGGCTTCGTGCTTCATAACAGCAATGGATAACTACTCTAAATGTAACTTTATGTACATGATGTACATACAAAGGTGACCAGGCAGTTAGAACAAGTTTTGGATGAAGTTTACTCGTGATACTTTGGAATTTTTTGCAAGTGACTTTAATTTAATTCTTCGGACAGGTCTATGTGATGATGAAGTGAAATAAGAAATTAGAATCAGTTTAAATATGCCTAATAAAAATAAATTAATACCAAAAAAAAAAAAAAAAAAACACTGGTGATTTTCCGGATCTTCACATGGAATCCGAAGACATTGGTTACACCCATATTAGCCTTTTTGAGATTGTGGTCTACCATACGTCAAAAAGGCTAATGGAGGTTGCACTGTTTGATTTGGGTGTATACAAACTTACCCAAACCAAATAGTGTCACAGTGTTGTGTCCACCATTTCTCAAAATGGCTTTTGCTCCGACACCCCCACAAATGTTTGTTCCTGACCCTTGTGTGTAGATCACAAGGAGGTTATCGGAACATCATGGTGTCTGAACATAGAGCAGTCACGGTTGTCTTTAGTCAATGTGATCCAAGGACCCATTGTGGTAGATTCTGATTTATCTTAGTCTGCGTTTATAAGTATTTCTGTGCAATATGTTTTTTTATATACATTTCATGGCTTTTACTTGATATTCTGTAAAAATCAACAAAATTCCTTTCCTATCTTTACCTTCAAAATGGATCTTTATACACTGTAAAAACTAACTTAGTCAAAACAGCGTTAATTAGTCATTTAGACCACATTTTGACTAATATTAGTCAAAAATTAAGGCTGTTTTGACTAACTTTAGCTCTAGAGTGTACATTTCATGACTTTTACATGATATTCTGTAAAAATTAACAACATTCCTTTCCTATCTTTACCTTCAAAATGGTTCTAGACATAAAGTTGTGTGTGTTTCGAGCAGTATTTGTGACAATCATTTAGAAAATCGTTTATCATTACTCTTATAAACATGGGTTGCTTTTAATCTGTTATTGTCTGTAGTGCCTAACTTTACATTCATAATGCGGTTTTATTGTCTAGGACAGTCACCTTTACTTCTGATTTTCTGGAGACCCATCGATTTGGTACTGTAGATCATTTTGAAAAATAAATTCCTTTCTAGATGTCCATTGGTGCACTCTTGAGGTCTCATAAAGGTGATATGAGTGTGAAACATGGGGGAATACCTTGTTCTCTCCCCTCCCCCTCCCCACCCCATCTCTCACTCTCTCTCTCTCTCTATCATTTTTTACGATTTTAGGGGGGGGGGGGCTACAGCCCCTTTAGCCCCACCCCCTCTCCGGATCCACCAATGTTAATAGCCATCCAAAGTAAATTAAATTGTTTTTTTTTCTTCTTATGTGTGTGTTATACTTCACTGTTATTAAAATGAATAAACAGTGAACCTAATTTAATATCTCAGAATGAAAACGAAGGTATTCTTTATATTCAATTGCTTTGGAAACATTTTGGTTAACTTTGAACTGGAAATTCATATTTTACTTTATTCCATGGCTTGAATGATCAACTATAAAATTGTCTTTGTTGTAGTTTAAATAAACACGAGGCTACTATAGACAGGGTGTATTGTCTATTTACATAGCAAAACAACCAAGGTATGACTTCTCTCCCACAATTGCAGAATACCCACGCAACTCTGGAAGCCACAGTTGGGACAATTTTATGTGTCACTCTTATTGGTGTACCTGCACAGGTAATAGGCCTACCATTCTCAAGTTGCGGGGTATTCTGCAATTTAATACTCCCTTTTTTTCTTTGATACTTAGAGCATGGAGACCTTTTGATACTCTTTCTAATGTAATAGTTCTTATTACATCAATTCTTAATGTACAACCTGAAAAAGAGCATGAATAAAAGTTTTCATTAGATAAGAATTCCTTTCTTGGTTTGGTTTCATTACCAAGTGTATTACCCAATTAGCCGCTTGAAGACACACTATTTTCTAGCACGATAAAGAGGTATATTATTTTACACAAAAAATGTTGTAAGGATGCACTCACTGTTAAATTACCCTCCATGTACTCTTCCTGTTTGACAAAAGATGAAGATTTAGATCATAATCTTAAAGACCATATCACTGGGCACACTTATTTTTAGAGGTGGCTAATTCGGCTCACTGATTAGTACCTAATTAGCCACTTGAAGAGACGTCATTTTCTGGCATGATAAAGCGGTATCTAGGCATATGTATCACAAACATGAGTGTTGCTGCACATACCGTATAGTAATTTTTTCCCAGTTTGTTGTGGGTGAAGGTTATCAATTGGATTGGGCACGTGGCCCCTGCCCCCCCCCCCCTTCAGTTACGCCACCGATGCTAAAACAAAATAAAAACAATTATTACATTTAAAAAAAACTGTTCGTGACCCTTTATAATGAAAGAGGAGGATTCCGCTCATGAAGTACATTTTCTAAGTTAAGTTCTTACAAAGAACGCGGGAAATTAGTAAAAAATAAGTTTAAAGCGGCTGTCAAATGGGCGCAATCTCTTTACCGATATCTCTTTGTAATTGGCGGCTGCGGCTACGGCTGGATCGCCGTGGAGTCATGATTTTTTTGTTGAATATAGGACGTCGATAGCAACACCCTTAGCAACAGTCGTAGCCGTAGCTGCAGCCGCCAATTCGGATACGGCCTTATTTTGAGATGTTCCACATCTCGCAAAAGGTTTCCAGATTCTTAAATAGGAAGGGTTGAATCTCCCCCTCCACTTCTGTTGACGTGATGGACTAACCCGTTTCGGAAATGAGTCGCACCCCCTCCCCGTCAAGGTTTTCATAAAGACACGCCGTTAACCTTTAGGGTACCAGCCTAGAAGCTCGTGGAACCAACGCCCTACTTTGCATAAAGCACCTGGTATCTCATTCTATGGCTATTCAAATTTTGTTTTGTATTGGAGGGAGAATCGTACAACTGCAACCTTTGTATTACAGCATTCACTGTGACGATTAAATGCTGGTTTCAGCAACTGACTGTGAATTCAAATTGCTGCAAGGCAACTCGTGTGCTGGACCCCGGGGCATGATGGCGTCACATTATTTGACTGGTAAGAAAAGTCTTCAAATCGTCGAATTTACAATATTTGAAGAATGAAAACACTAGCAAAATGTCCCCTCTGTCTTATTTCTAAATGTACCGGTATGTTCAAACTATAATGACGTGTGGGTATTTTGTCTCTGAAGGCGCCGCACCATGTAAAGTGTCTTATGCAATGGTCACCCGCGTTACTGTGCCACAAACCCTGGTCATGGTCTTCTTTTTCCTGACGATTGAATTATCTTTTCAGAATGAAAGGAAATCCTTATAAAACTATCAAAACTAACAGTTTGGTAGAATTTCATTTCCAGAAACAAACATTTGAGCAGGGGATGTATTAGGCTGTTTAAAAATGGTCGTTAAGGGCAGGGGTACCTCAGGTAGAATTAGTCATAAGTCAAAAGTAAATTGCACAACATATTTTCTTTGCTACATATAGTAGGCATTTCGATGGTGTCTACAACGTGTTTGTGTGTGTGTGTTTTCATCTTTTTAATTTTTTTCTTTAGTATTGGTAAAGCTGATAATGCAGTGTACTCACTTTGTGTGATTCAATATGGACATGAAAAATACAACTGTGAAAATTTGGGCTCAATCAGTCGTCCGAGTCAGGAGAAAATAGTGAAAAAACGACGTGCAATGACGCAGTGTGCAGGATGTGGTGAAACATGGCCCGTCTGGTAACAGTATAATTGACTTGAAAATTGTACTAAACATGAATTGAACCATAGTTGATATGTGTTTCAAAGTTTGGTGGCAAAATTATTGACTGAAGAGAAAACAAAATAATCTCAATTGAACTGATTTAAATTTATAAAGGCCTATCAATAAAAATGAAAACTCTACAAGTCAACTAAACATTACATCATTGCATGGGGTCCTTACCTATAAATATTTAGCTCTTGAATTTGTAGTGTTACACAATTTTGTCAAAAAATAAAACCACGTATTCGGAGAATACAAAAAATCCCTTTAAACCAAACTTATTATGATCAACATTCTAAGTGATTGACGTTGTATTGAGGCAAAATAATATTATTTCATCTATGAATGGCAGAAAATCGTTTAAAGACCACACAAAATCATGCATTAAAATGCAGAAACCGAAACAAGCTCGATATGCATGAAGTTGCAAAAAAATCCCAGATAAAACATAAACTGTTCTTAAGTTTAATTCTTTTACTGAAAATTTCACACTGAACTTGATGGAATGTTCACTTAGGGAAATAGTTATTATTTGCTTCCCCAAATCAATTATGGAAACTTTGCCTTTGCTTTGCGCCGTATGACCGTCTGTTGCAGCCTGTCTTTTTGTCTGGGTATGGGTAAGTTTAACTTGCTTCATTTATGATTTATTGTTAATGTGTCTCTTCAAACTACAAACAACTAATTACCGTGTATGTCTTTCTAGCAGGCTTACCTAACATTTTAATTTTGACAATTAATCGTAAATTGTGTTTGGTTGAAGGCTAATGGAACAAACATAATGTGGTTTTTTTTGGTCTGGGACTGGGCGAAAAGTCATTTGAGTTTCTTTATATAATCGTTGTGAATAAAACCTTGAAGTTTAGTTTCAAAATACATCGCTCGATATCGATTCAAGTTGAGGCTTTATTTATGATTAATTGAAAACGAGGCTGCTATATGAAAACACCGATCCTCATAGCTAAACACTGCATACATTGGATGTGATGTTAGTTAACATGAACGTTTTCATTTTTGAAATCCTCTTTAATTTGAGTTATCAAAACAGTTAATAGATAGAAAGCGAGGCTACCCAATACACTACCTACTGGACATAATTTGCACTGTACGCCCGCGCATTGGTTGCAGGAACCACGTGTGATTAGGCTAACTCTGTTCGACGTTTGAGTTGTTTGAACCCATATTCTCAACTTTTTTCCGAAAAATAACATCAATCAAATTATAGCAATTACATTGACCAACTCGCTTGCAGGCCTTTTATTATTCTAGCGTGATCTTTAACACAGTGGAATGTGTTTCCTGGGCTGACCACACTAAGCTAACATACGGAAGCGTAGTTAGGACATACTGAAAAAAAAAATCATGATCCACTATTCCGCCCGGGCGAATTACTATTCCGCCCGGCGGATTACTATTCCGCCCGGGCGGATTACTATTTCGCCCGGGCGGATTACTATAGCAATCCGCCCGGGCGAAATAGCAATTCGCCCGGGCGGAATAGTAGTCCGCCCGGGCGGAATAGTAATCCGCCCGGGCGGAATAGTAATCCGCCCGGGCGGAATAGTATTTCGCCTGGGCGGAATAGTAATCCGCCCGGGCGGAAGTGGAGCATGATTTTTTTTTTAGTATGTCCTAACTACGCTTCCGTACTAACAAGATGAGATAAAGTTTGATTAAAAAATTTGGCTATACCATAGAGAAAGGCCAGCTTCTTAATGGCTGTACCATGGGGCAGACTTGTATGACATCCCTTCGTGACGCGTGTATTCAATCGACCTGGACTGTAAAATCGCACTTTACTCAAACAGCACAGGTAAACCTAAGGCAGTAAGCAGGGTATTTAAAGTGATTTAGGGGGAATTTTTTTACATACCAAGTTTATTTCCCCGTCATTTATGAATAGGATAATTCCGTAACTTTTTTTTCAATGCAGTTGGAAGAAAGCAGAAGTAAAAGAAAATGGAATGAAAAACAATTTAATGAGGTTTGTCTGTATTATGAAATGACGAAATGGTGGTCATATTTATTATTATTGATTAAGATGTTTGTTTAATTCAATGGATTGGCGTGGGGTTCGGACTTGGGACAATTCAAACGATTCGAACTCGGACTTTGACTGCCCCGGCTTCGCACTTCGACTTTAGGTTTGGGATGAAATACAAAATTGCCTCAGAGGTTTTCTTCAGCAATTGTTTATACCGACGTTGTTCAGTGAATTTTGAAGTAGAAATTAAATATTTATTTTTCTATCATTTCTACTTATGTTAAAATTCAGTCTATCTGTGGTTCCATTTAGATTGGTATACGGTACAACATGAGCAATAATTTATGCACAATAAAGTGTATATAATTATGATTGTTGGTATAATAAAAACAAGTTTGATCATTCATAATATAAAATTAATTCTTTAAATCGACAACAATGTTCACATTCCACACTACCTGAAAGCGGATTGCATTTTCCAAAAGTTGATAACAACGAAACATGTTTAGAGGCATTTTGCCTAGTAAAATGCTCAATGTTAGACTGTACCATTCAAAACAAGGGGTTACCTAATTATTTATAACGATCAAGGTACAGCTATCTTGTGATTACATTTACAACAATGTGGCCATAACGAGGCTGGACGAAAAGCTTTTGTCTGTCCTCATTTTTTTGCAATAAAAACAAGTCTTCTGGTTTGATGTTGTATAGCAGTGATTAAGACACAAGATGGCTGTAGCATAGATATCGTATCGTCTCGCAGTTCAAACAACCTGAGGGAAAGGGTCACAATAGTTTAAACCCAGGCCAATACATCTACTAAATAAATTCACTGGTTGAAAATTGAGGGTTTTTTTTGGGGGGGGGGAGCAAAAGAAAAACAGAGTTTTTAAAATCAGAACTTTACTTAATTTCTTTTCTTGAAAAGGATGAAATACTTTTAATATTAATTCAAAAGGCACATGGAAGTTTTAGTAAATATCCAGATTTCACCGGTCCTAATTCAGTACTTTAACAAGTATTATTTTTGCAACACATGGTTCAATTTGAAATACTGTCTTTGGAGGTAAAATGGTGTAATTTATCCGCCAAAAAGAACAATTCCCAGCGCCAATTACGGCTTTTCTAATTTGGGGCAGTTATTTAATAACATTTTGGACTAAAATTTCTACCAGAAGAAAAAAATATAGATAATTGTTTCATAGTTCTTGACACCTTCTTGTAGTGTGCCATTGTGCTCTTTAAACTGCTGTGAGAAATCACAATGGTTTAATTATGTGGCCGGTAACTTCACCAAAGCTGACAAGCTTTTCTTCTCAGCACAAATAATTAATTATGAGATTATGTTCACCAATACTCATCAAACACCGCATGAGGGCGTGTCCTGCTGTTCACATCGTTAGAATGGTAAGCGGCCGGACTTAGATTCTTGTGGTGATGGCCATCAGAGTAAAGAGTCCATACCGCTTGAGAGAGTTTCATGCTTCTCAAAGGCACAAATCATTGGAATGATAAGCGGCCGGACTTAGATTCTTGTGGCGATGACCATCGGAGTAAAGAGTCCAATGGCCTGACTTAAAAAAAATAATAATAAAAAATTATTAAGACAACAAAAGGTGCCTGTGTCTTCAAAGACACGTGATCCTGACGGACAAATTATATCCTTCGTAGGGAACTATAGAGAAATGAAGAAGCGTCCATCAGTGATCATCATAATGATCTTCAACTTCGATATTTTTACCTAGAGAATGGCACAGTATAAGATGGTTTCAGAGAAGGCTCGTTGACTGTCTGTTTATAAAATTACGTACTTACGTATGTTGCAATATAATTATTTCGTCATTGAACTTGTTTGTGGTATTCGATTGAACCATGTGTTATTGTGTAAAAAAAAATACATTAGTTCATTTTCACTTAATATACACTGAGTATTTTTAAAAGAATACTGTATGGTACTGATGGATGCTGATTTTGTTAGGATAATATAAACTGGGGGAAAAATGAAAAGATTTTATATTCATAAGGGAACTTTCTACTTTTGTTATATTGAGACTTTGACAACTTTTAAAGGAAAACAATTTCTTTCATTGTGAGGGAAACAAACTGTAATTAAAGCAATATTGATATGATGCATCCCCGTAAAATTGTTATATTATAAGGGTTATGGCTATTTCAGTCACATGCTTGTTCACTTGCAATTGTTTTTCTTGCAAAACATTAAGGATGAGTCTGTGGCGGTTTGTGTCGGTCAAACGGGGTTTGACAACCCCCCCCCCTTTTGAACGTGATATTCCAGGTCTACCTATACCCAGGGTGGTCAGCACCTGGTTTGGACCCCGCTCAGGGAAACTGGTACATACACGTAATCAGTTTTATAACTGATAACTGTTTCAAGTAGAATTGAATGAAACATTACAAATGCCGATGAACATTGAACTCTGGTGCTGAGTAGAAAAGGAGACGGTAACTGCATGCAATATACAAGCCGATTCTTCAACTTGATAAAGACTACACGTGGTCATACTGTGAACTGAGAGAACTAAAAAACGTACTCGATGGTATCTTCAAAAGCGTGGACAGGCGCAACCACATCCCAACAATCATGTGAACCAAGTCCAAAGATATGATGATTGCTTGACAATGGCGTCTTGGACAAATTGATTTAGCCATTAGAAATGAGATGAACATTGAACGTGTTACAGAGCAGATGAAGTCGCGAACGATCTATGACATCGAATTCATGCAGACAGTAAAAATGCAGTTCTTCAACTTCAACTTGATACAGTAAATTATTACTGACTTGTAAATAACTTAAAAGATTTGGTATCAACGTTCATTTGAATCCTCCACAGCAGGAGACGTGAACTGCAACCTCTCAATCAGAGTGTGAACCAAGTGGAAGGAGGGAAGCTATTACAATAATCATTCAAAGGAATGGAGGGCAGCTACCATTAAACTTTGTGATTCAGTAACATCAATAATGGATTGACGTTGAGAACACACAACAACAGGAGACATGAACTGCAACCTCTCAAACTGAGTGGTGAACCTAGTGGAAGGAGAGAAGCTATTTGTGTATTCATTCAAACGAATGGTTGACAATGAACTTTGTGATTCAGTAACATCAATATTTTGAGTCACATTGAGCCTGAGAGACAGTGAACTGCAACATCTCAATTAGAGTGTGAACTAAGTGCAAGGAGTGAAGCTCAACGATATTTATTCAAACTAAAGGATGGACATGAGCTACTACTGAACGTTGTGATTCGATAACATCCAAGATGAGTCACACTGAGATATACACACAAGAGTAATGAGTTGTTATCAGTAAAGAGAAAAAGGATGAACGACCGATGCAATCACGTCTGCTTACTCCGAATACAAAATAATTTGCATTTGACGGAAATAGCCATTAAAAAAATAATAATAAATAATCAACTTTAATGTTTTTTGAAGAGCCCTTTAAATTAAATTTAGGTTTTCCCAGCCAATTTCAACAAAAAATCATTCAAAACGGCTCATTCATTTCGTTTGAAAATGACCGCCCCGTTGCATTATCATTCAGCAGTCATGAGTAATTCTATTTCATCAGTTTATCATTTATTGGTCAAATAAAATCATTCAAGTTCATTAGACAGCAGGAGGCCGATCAACCATTCAATTTGATCAGTTCTTGTAAAAATATATATAATAGAAATTCTTGAATGCCTAATGAAATAGAACGACTAAAACGGAGCAGAATGAGGAGAATGAAATCATGTGCGCACGAACACGAAAATAAATGCAGTAATAATAATGATAGTTAAAAAAAGAAACCCTAGTTTGAATGAGTTAGGGAAACATGCGTGAATGCGAACGCGTGATTATGAAATTGAATGAACTCTTGCCGAAATTGACCTGGAAAACCTATAAATAGTCCGTACCGTAGGGGGGGGGGGAAGGTACAATGCTTTGAAAATCACATAATCATAGGTGATAAAGAAACAAAATGGAACCTGAAGGTAGACTGAATAAGTTAGTAGTAGAAATGATAGATTAACTTGTAAAAGAAAAAATGGATGTCGGATTCTTTTCCAAACTCCATTCTAAGTTTTATATATGAGAATATTACGTCTGTGTCAAAATTGTTGGTCAAAGCGCAACTCATGTATACATTTTTAAAATTTTTATTTTAACTCAAAGGCATAATAGCCTTTTGTGCATGAGAAATCAAAGCCAAAATATCTCATATTTAGGTGATAATCTTGTTATGTAGGTGTGTCAGCCCTCAAGTGTTTAATTCCCTTTGAAACGAATTTCGTTCATGTACAGGCGCGTCTTTGATCGGTCCTGTTGAAAGTGGTTCAAATCCCCCGTGGATCCAAGTCGATTTGCAGACTAGATTATAAACAATTCTTCATCAACTACTGCAGATTGACCCAATTCACCAGATTTTTCATCGCCACATGAATTCGTGGTTGCGCCATTTTGAAAATCAGTTTCCCTGCTCGATACCGTGTAGCGATCAGTTAGGCCGACGCGCGCGCATTTACGTAGTATTTTTACACGTGCAATTTGACGCAAAAAAAAAGGCATACCATGGGCATACTGTAGCCGCGTGTAACGTCAGTTTACGCTCGCGTTTACGTAGAATTTTTACACGTGCAATTTGACGCAAAAAGGCATGACATGGGCATACTGTAGCCGCGTGTGACGTCAGTGCAGGGGGCCATACTCACCTTAGCTAAAATTGCGGGAAATTATTCACGTATTTTTCACTTCCCTGATACACAATATCGTGAGCAAGTTACTTCAATGTTATTCGGCATAGCCGAAACTCACACATTTTCCCCCTTTTAACTGGACAATTTGTTAACTTTCATTTATTTATCACTGGCTCAACTGAATCGATCATTGAAATTATCTGATAGATTATTGATGTAGTGAGGTTAGAATTACGTTATTGGTATAATTTGAAACTACTCGATTCGGTTAAGGCAGGGTACAGGATTTGAATCTTATTAAAATCGAAGGATATTCTGTCACTCGATTATGATATAATTAGGCCTAGCCTCCAGTGGGATTTTTCCAAAACTATTCAATATATACAATAGTTCAAACGGTCAAAATAGTTTTAATGAGAGAAACATTTAAGGATGCAAAACAATCCTACTCGATGAAAACATTTCTACTGTGAGTAAAATGTACTTTAAAGAAGATACACAATCTTAACTCAATGAAGAGACTGCTATTATGAGTAAAACATATACTTCGTTGGACCGCGAAGTTTGGTTGGAAACTCATTTTTTACGTTGAGTATAACCAGTATAATATAATAGTTCACAAAACTGTCGAGATCAAATCCTGTTTACCCTGCCTTTTAAAACACATCTGCTTAATGAAATATTAATACTTTGTTTTAATTTAATTACAGTGAGCACTTTGATGCGGTCCACACCCGACAGTTATTTCGAGAGCAATGCAGTTATACAAGCCTGCACCCAGTGTATTCAGAAGCATCCTGCACCGGTGTACTTCAGAAATAGCAGCAAAAAATAAACAAAATATTTCCCTAAAAGATAATAATGTTAGGAAAACAAAAATGATATCCAAAAGAAGCTCGTCTTTAAAACGAAATCTTTTAGAAAAACCAACTTTGATTTTAATTTTTTTGTGCATAAGCTCATTGTACATAGAGGCCGGTTAGAATTTATCGTTATAATACGAGATTGATATTTATTTTGTTACACTGTCACATCATATAATTGCAATTCATGATCTCCGTTAAAAGTACGCCATCATACGTACCAATTTGTCTGCACTTTTATATTATTCTGTGTTATGGTTCCATAAGCCTAACAAACTGTGCTGCAAAGATATTATTTCACTCAAGACTAAAGATTGCTTAAAATTTGGGTTCCGCTCTCCATCAGTGAGATGTATTCATGAACGATCATGGGTCCAGTTGAGAATTTTATTTGAAAGTGTCCAGTTTTAATTGTTTCCTCTTGTTCAAGTCAAAAGAATAAAACCTGTTGGAATTTTTGGATTCCTTGTTTGTATATACCACTGTGAATGATGCAGAGAAAAACCGATCTCCAGAAAAATCTTGCTGATTACTTTTAATGATGTGACAGTGTACATGGGGTCTACATTTTATGTAAAATAAATAACTAAATAAATGAGTAAATAAAAAATGAAAATAATATTATAATATTAATAATAAATGTGTGTTATTTGTACTTTGTTTCAATGGATTAGTGCAGAGAGGACCTTTATCACACAGCAGCAATTTTTGTCACAAAAAGCATTGTGAACAAACCCAACTGAACGGGATGTTTTGTTTTAAATGACAGAATAATGTTCTGTAATTAAACAATTTTATTTAGTATAATTTTGGCTGTGCAAAATGACTGGAAAACGTACAAACGATGTTAACCCTTGTTTGCTAGTTTAATGATAAAATATAATACGGATAGAAAAATCAGTTAACTGAAATACAGAAGTGTGTGATAAAGGTCTATTGAAGTATGGGGAAGTTATACTCGGGGAGATGGATTTTCTGGGTGGTGGAGGGAGGGCTTAAAACTTGGAGGGCCAGTTTTTTTTCAATGGGGGCATTGCTTTTTAGTGGGGGGGGGGGGCAGGGTCTATTTTTGTTTAAATGAATTACATGTGTCTACATATTTTTCATGGGGGGGGGGGGGCTCTGATGATTTATGGGGCAAGTCGCCTCCCCCCGTGGCTACTCCGCTGGGGGTACACTTAAGGGGCTCGGTGGGGGGAGGGCTTAAAACTTGGAGGGGTACCTAGAGGGGCTCGGTGGAGGGGAGGGCTTAAAACTTGGAGGGGTTCACTTGAGGGCTTGGAGGGGGTATCTTGAGGGCAAGGGCGTCGATTGGTGGGGTACCTAGAGGGGCTCGGTGGGGGGAGGGCTTAAAACTTGGAGGGGTACCTAGAGGGGCTTGGTGGAGGGGAGGGCTTAAAACTTGGAGGGGTACCTGGAGGGGCTTGGTGGAGGGGAGGGCTTAAAACTTGGAGGGGTACCTAGAGGGGCTTGGTGGAGGGGAGGGCTTAAAACTTGGAGGGGTACCTAGAGGGGCTCGGTGGAGGGGAGGGCTTAAAACTTGGAGGGGTACCTAGAGGGGCTCGGTGGAGGGGAGGGCTTAAAACTTGGAGGGGTACCTAGAGGGGCTCGGTGGAGGGGAGGGCTTAAAACTTGGAGGGGTACCTAGAGGGGCTTGGTGGAGGGGAGGGCTTAAAACTTGGAGGGGTACCTAGAGGGGCTTGGTGGAGGGGAGGGCTTAAAACTTGGAGGGGTACCTAGAGGGGCTCGGTGGAGGGGAGGGCTTAAAACTTGGAGGGGTACCTAGAGGGGCTCGGTGGAGGGGAGGGCTTAAAACTTGGAGGGGTACCTAGAGGGGCTCGGTGGAGGGGAGGGCTTAAAACTTGGAGGGGTACCTAGAGGGGCTCGGTGGAGGGGAGGGCTTAAAACTTGGAGGGGTACCTAGAGGGGCTCGGTGGAGGGGAGGGATTTAAACATGGAGGGGTTTACTTGAGGGCTTGGAGGGGGTAACTTGAGGGCAAGGGCGTCGATTGGTGGGGGACGAGGGGACATGTCCCCCCCACTTTTTAGAGTGGGGGGTAGCATATCAAATGGTCCCCCCCCCCACTTTTTGACCGCTCCCCCTCCAAAAAAAAAAGAAGATAAATAAAAGAAAAGAAAAACGAAGACGAAGAACAAAAAAAATTAATAGCCCTCATACCTTTGCGTAAACTGTTAAGAGTGTACAAAAACTTCCTCGGGCAGTATAATTGGGTTATGTACAAACAAGTTTTGTATTTCCCGTGATACACATTTAACCTCCTGATTAGGAGTTAAGAGGTAAGAGTAAGGGGAAATCCGGATCTGGTCCCAAAACCCATTTTAGGATTCTTGTGCTGTTGTTTTAAGATCGAAACCTGTCAACGGTGGATACAAAATTAATAAGGAACTAAGTTCAACGATGTAAATTAATATTAAAATAACGGTTGTGGGTTGCGTGTATGTAAAGACGATCTTCCAAGGCTTCCCCACTTTTCGGTAGCGATCGACGCCCTTGCTTGAGGGGATTAGTGGAGGGGAAGACTTAAATCTTGGGGTAACTTAAGGGGCTTGGCGGAGGGGTAAGCGTGCCTTATAGTGATATGGAATAATATTTCATCTTTTATCCAGAATGAAGAGTACATTTAGGATGAATGCAGTCATAATAAATACCAAATGTGTGTGTACAGATGCCTACCGCCATATATCATTTCTCTAAAATTTCGGCTGTTCGAATTAGCCACCTCCAAAACTAAGTGTGCCCAGTGATAATGGTCTTCAGGATTGTGGAATAAAATTTCATCTTTTATGCAGCATGAAGGTTCATTGATTTTACAGTGAGATCGGTGATAATAAATACTCAATTTTTGTGTACATCATGCTGTACCGCTATGTACGATGCAATTGAAGTGGTGTCTATTGTAGCAGTTTGTGAGCTCTTCAGAACTCGTTGGCAATTGTTTTTTACATCACGTGATCGATCACATGATCTTTCAACTCGAGCGCCGGTCGACCATCTGAGACTTAGACTAAGACGAGTGAGGAGACAGGTAATACAAACTTTGTGGTTGCCAGGATTTATGATAAATGTTTAAAAATGTTGACCATTTGCAGGCATTATAAATATTTTGAATATCATTAAAGTTATGTTTGGAACAGGGTTGCTGAGAGAGGAAGGAACAAAGTAAACAATGAATAAAAGAGTGTGCCGTGTTGACTCAGATCAGACTAGCCCAGTTACCGGACACAGAACACACATTTCTGTATTCCTCCATTGCATTTTGGAATATTGTGCAGTGTTCTGGTTTTTTTTGGAAACGACCCTTGCTTTCTGTGTTCCTTTTTCCATGCTCCAACCAACTTATGCTATAACTAGGAAAAGTCCTTCCTCCATGATGAAATAGAGGCGACTAGTACTAGTATTTAGTAGTACAGTATTACTATTCTAAAAAAGTATATAAATTATAAGTACAGTAGGCCTAGTAAACGATATTACTTTTAATACTTGTAGTTTGTACCAACAACACAGCAAAATGCTACATGCTATGTTTCATTTGCTACTCAAAAATCATCATAATTTGCTGCTCAATATTAGCATTTAGTGTGCACAAAACATGTTCTGTCAAAATATTTTGCTATCCAAAATTGCTTGACAAAATCGTTGCCTGGAGGCCATTAAAAAATATTGTGCATTTATAATATAATTATAGGCCAAAGATAGGTTATTTTGGTTGGTTAGCAGCTTGCAACAGCTTATTATAGTAGAAGAGAAATTAAACCTAATTTTTCGAGAAACAAGCTTGTATCTTTCCACTTAAATGGGAGAATCGGAATGATGTGTAGTGGCTGAGTGGTTAAGGGCAGTGGACTCAAGCTCTGGTGTAATATCATCAGCAAAGTGTGGGTTCGAGTCCTGGGCTTGACACTTGTGTCCTTTTAAAGCAAGACACTTAACCATTATTGCTTTGTCCTTTGGATGAGACGTAAATCCATAGAGCCTGTCTGTTGTATTAAAATCTAGTATAATGAATGTAAAAGAACGCAGAACATTGCTCTGAGAAGAGGTTGGAAAAATATCCATATCCAACCAAAAATGTATTAATTGTTCAAAAATAGGCAGTGGTGTTGTGGTCGCCACAGCTTGGGAAGTCAATGGTAAAGAAACAAACCTTTTTAAATAAACCATTTTGGGGTCTATGGTGGTCTTGAAAACGCTACTCGCTAAACGCCATTTTATATCTATAGTTCCTTTGGGCATGGATGCACGTGAGAGTTCCGGCCGCGCGATGAAATTTTCCTTTTTAAAGGTCAATAATTAGCATTTAAGCTACCAATTCTTTGAGAGGACTATTAAAAAAGGGGAAATAAAGCCCAACGTCCATTAAAAGATCTAAAAAAAATCCCATAGAAAGAGTTGGTTGGATATGGATAATAATTGATACATTTTTGGTTGGTAAATGTCCAAAAGTTCCCCAAAAGGTAAAAGGGGTTATGGTTACCACGGTTAGGCCTGTTGAAATGTTACCCTCTATTTGTATTTACTTCCCCCCTAGAATTAAATCAAAACAATGTTGGCGATTACATTGATGCTGATGTGTGCGGTGAGTACGCAGGCATTAGACAATGGCTTAGCAAGGACGCCTCCTATGGGATGGTTGATCTGGGAACGATTCCGCTGCAATATTGACTGTGACGAAGACCCCAAAAACTGCGTTAGGTAAGTGGCATCGGAAAAATTCAAAGTCTGTGTGTAGCTTGGAGTCAATAACTTAAGAAACTTTTCCAATTAATAGTGACCTATGATCATTAGTAACCACTTCACGATTGTGTTAACAAATTTCGACCGTACCTCTGTGCGAAAAAGGGAGATTTGGAACATGAATTCCAGTACCCTTTGTCCCTTTTTTTGTTAGTATGGGAGACACAAAGTGAAGCAGTGTGAATGCATGCCTGTACAAGCTGCACTGTAGAATGTCCAGGCATTATTATACGTTAACCTTTCAAGTGACCGCAACCAAAAGAGGTTTCAAAATTGTTCTGAAACGTAAAAATCCGCCGTGTCTCAGTTTGGAAAAATCATTGGTACTAAGATGTTCTGCGGTATCAAGTGGTTAGGAACAAGAACAACTAAAATTATTTGTTTACGGACAAACACGTACATGTATCTGTTCCGTAGTTGTTTGTCCTTTGATTAAACTCTCCAGACCTTGAAAGTGGTCTTACTCAGTACAAAATTTATGACTTTTGGACAATTGGCTCAGACTGAAAAATTAACGATTAATTATAGTGGCATTACATTGTGCTTTAATAAGTTTTAATGGTCTGAGATGACTCTTGGTGAAAGCATTCAGGTTTTTTAAACGCAAAGTCAAAAATTGGAAACAAAATGAATATCGGATGTTTATTTCCTGAGATATGGTGGTAACAAGATTGACTAATTAAATATTCAAGTCGCTGTAACATTGTTAATCAATTAAAAGTTATATTTTTTTTATATTGTTTCACTAAGTCAAGGCTTAAGCTTTCATATGGTATAAAATAAGTCTGGTGTTTTGTTCTTCTAAAACTGAGTTATGCTGCGCAGAAAAGTCATGTGTTAAGTCAATGGGGTTTTGGGGGAAATAAAGAATAGTAGACAAAAAAAATTAAAATCCCGACAGAATCAATAACTATTCGGACGGATAGTCGGAACAGCTAATAAACGGGTTGAGCAATTAAAAGAAATCTCACATCAGACAATTTTTCATGAATAGAAGCTTTGACAAAATTGAAAGCCTTTGCCCATCTCCGCTTTGCCCATCTCCATCTCCATCACAAGGCCTCTGTGAGATACAATT
Source organism: Marthasterias glacialis (assembly GCA_911728455.2). Classification (NCBI taxonomy): domain Eukaryota; kingdom Metazoa; phylum Echinodermata; class Asteroidea; order Forcipulatida; family Asteriidae; genus Marthasterias; species Marthasterias glacialis. Next base: position 20,200,175 of record OU452228.1, read on the forward strand.
TAAAAGTTTCACAAAACATTTGGATTACAGTTAAACAATACATTAGCTAGGTGGATTTTACACTTTAATTTGTGGTGTGCTTGTTTTATTAAAACCTTGACATCATTGTGAATAAAATGAGTAAACTTTATGAACTGTTTTTTTTATGATCAGTGAGAACCTAATGAAGGAAATGGCACAGCATATAATAGCCGATGGGTACAAGGACGCTGGGTACGAGTACGTCAATCTGGATGACTGTTGGATGTCTAAGGAACGTGACGCTCAAGGAAGACTTCAAGGAGATCCAAAACGCTTTCCGAGTGGAATCAAAGCCCTGGCTGATTATGTAAGTGAAGAAATTCAAATGTTGTCTGAAAAACAAAATCATCAGAATGCCGCAATCGACCAACAACGCCTTAAAACAATAAAATGTTTTTTTTTCGTATCCCTTTTAATTTGGTTTCCATCAAAAGTATTTTGAGAGAATTTTCTTAGGAAGTGGTGGATTGCAAACTAGATCATCACTTTGTGTAATCTCCCTCTGTTCAAGTTATTGTTATTATTTATTCGGCCAAGAATCAATAGAAACGATATAACAAATAACAATACAAGGTAAAGAAAACAAGCGACAAAATAAACATGCCCCAACAAATACTTCAGTCAAAATGAAGCTGGAAGAGGTAGGGTGGGATGGGAAGTGGGGGAGGGAAGGGCTGAGGTTGAGCAAAGGAGCACATGGCCAAAGAAGAACATAACCAATTAAGTGGCGGGCTTTGCGCTTTTAAGCCCAAGGGGCTTGTAAACTGTGCATTTTACTTGCCCCCAAGAAGTTTTTGTTGCCCATATTTTAAACATGTATTGTCATAAATCTTCCTGATACTAATGGTAGCGATCACAACCAGTTTATAGCGGTCAAATGAAGTTACATTCACACACTCAAAAAATAAATTCTAAAATGTATTATTCTCATCTGAAATTGAAGAAGAATTATGAGCATTATAAACAAGTAAGTTGCACAGTTTTTAGTAGCCCACAGGGCAAGTTGAGAAGTGGTGATAGCAGTTTTTACTAGACAATGTACGCCGGGCTAATGCTAAGCATGAACCCTGCTGCCAGGATAGACAACAGTATACTAAACATTGTGGCCCAAAAGCCTGTCTATCCAAACGAAATCAAATTGAATCTGAAGTGGGTCTTGCTTTATTGTTCCACCCAAGATGCCATAACTTGCTTCTCTCCACCAAGGAGTACAGTTCTTACATAGGTGGAGATTAATTCGTCGTGTCGGTGCACCAAGGTTGTGTCTCCAAAATTAGCGTTTACGCGAAACACAAGTTTTATAATGTCCAAAGTACAAACCTCGCATAACCAGTTGCCGCCGGGATTGTGTGTTTTTTTCCCGTCCCCGTGGCGGGATTCTTTTGACGGAATTGCCAAAATCTTATTTCTTTGAGGGTACCGCTGGCACAAAGAAACCCTGACTTGACAATGCCAAGAGAAGAAATATTCTCTTTGTTGGATCGTCCCTTTTGTTTCTCAACGGAGAGAATGTCAAATTCACAGGGCATAGGAGTGGTACTATACACAGAACCATGGCTCGATTGCCGGCTCACTCTGACTTACCTCCATTGAGCCGAAATACAATGAATAAACAATGGTGGAAGCCTCTCGATGTCTCATAATCCTCTTGGAACAAAAAGACAACGGTCTTTAATCAGGGATTACACAAAACTCACCACTGAATATCCATAAAATGCAAGTATTTATAAGACCTTTTTTTTGTCCTTGTGTGGGTGAAACGAAGCATTAGACAGTGTGTGTGTGGTCTGTGCACGCTCCCGATAGAATGACCGAGCGACCTTAGCTCCTGTGGTCCGAAATTACATAACAGTGTCTTAAGTCGGCTTCCGTTTCCAAGGAGGGGTAAAATTTGCGTGTGTGTGTTCACGTCATCCGGTTTCAACTGGGTAAAATAATCCAGATGTACACATAAAGTCAACGAACGCTGAGATACGATGATGTTGTGTGGAGCGCGTTCGCGCGACATACGACTTTGTTGGTCAATGGAGTTACAACCTTGTGGCACGACACGAATTATGCTAAGCTTATTTGATAAGCTGTACGATGGGTGTATGAAGTAAACAGGTGGAGTGACCTCTGAGGGCTGATTGTCTTGGTTTCTCGTACACAGATGCACAGTGGAGGTCTGAAGCTTGGAATCTATGAAGATTATGGGACTCAGACCTGTGGTTTATACCCAGGTAGTCTGGGTTATCTGGAGTTGGATGCAAAGACGTTTGCAGATTGGGGCATCGATATGTTGAAGATGGATGGATGCCATTCAGATGTCACCACCATGAAGAAAGGTACATTTCCTTTTAAGAATTGATCATTTCAAAATAATATTAGCAGATCAATTCTGTAAATAATTTCTTTGCTAAACAATGCCAAAACTATCATTTTTTTATATCTACTTTTAATGAGTAGAATTTAGTTCCAATGAGAACTTGTTCCTGCTTTGTTCTGAACGAACTTGTCCTGCTTAGTTCTAATGAGAGTTTGTCCTGCTTAGTTCTGAGAAGAACTTGTCGTGTTTAGTTCTAATGAGAGTTTGTCCTGCTTAGTTCCGATAAGAACTTGTCCTGCTTAGTTCTAATGAGAGTTTGTCCTGCTTAGTTCTGATGAGAGTTTGTCCTGCTAAGTTCTAATGAGAGTTTGTCCTGCTTAGTTCTTTGAAGAACTTGTCCTGCTAAGTTCTAATGAGAGTTTGTCCTGCTTAGTTCTAATGAGAGTTTGTCCTGCTTAGTTCTGAGAAGAACTTGTCCTGCTAAGTTCCAATGAGAGTTTGTCCTGCTTAGTTCTGAGAAGAACTTGTCCTGCTAAGTTCTAATGAGAGTTTGTCCTGCTTAGTTCTGATAAGAATTTGTCCTGCTTAGTTCTAATGAGAGTTTGTCCTGCTTAGTTCTGAGAAGAACTTGTCCTGCTTAGTTCTAATGAGAGTTTGTCCTGCTTAGTTCTGAGAAGAACTTGTCCTGCTAAGTTCCAATGAGAGTTTGTCCCGCTTAGTTCTGAGAAGAACTTGTCCTGCTAAGTTCTAATGAGAGTTTGTCCTGCTTAGTTCTGAGAAGAACTTGTCCTGCTTAGTTCCAATGACAGTTTGTCCTGCTTAGTTCTGAGAAGAACTTGTCCTGCTTAGTTCCAATGAGAGTTTGTCCTGCTTAGTTCTGATGAGAGTTTGTCCTGCTTAGTTCTGAGAAGAACTTGTCCTGCTAAGTTCCAATAAAAACTTTTCCTGCAGAGAGTAGATTCGGGTAAGGGGGTAGGGGCTTCTACGATTGCTTAGTGGATCAGGGAGAGTTCTCATGATTATCTTTTCAATGTTCCGACTAGTTTGTCCTAATCGTCATCAGGAGATTCTGGGCATTTTTCCCAATTTTTGTTGTTGTGTCTTAAAGAGGATGGGCCACGCTAGAAGTCTGTCTTTAAAAACAGTTTTACATCCCTAAATACACCTATATCTACCACGAAAAAACGTGGTTATTCGTTTACAAAGGCAGTTTCCGAACCTCTTGTCACCCCCCCGCCTCGAGCCAAAATCAGAACAACAGCAGTCGGTGCCTGAAAGTTGTCGCCAGAAATTCTAAAGAATAGTGACGTCGCAGGAAGTACTCCTCTGTCAAATGGCTGTTTGTTGTCACTCACTGAAGCATTGCTCAGTGCAGACCATCCGGGGATTCAGTACTTCCAGTGCCGTCATGATTTGTTTGCTGCCCTCATTTCCGGGATTTTGATAAATTTAGGCGGCGGGCTAGTTAAAGGAGTAAAAACACCTTGCAAATATCACTTCTTTTGTCAATTTAATGTCACAAAAGAGAAGTTTGTCCGATGCAATAATTATAGAAAGCAGAAAACTAAACAATAATGTCAACATCAATCACCATGGCCCATCCTCTTTAAGAAACTAATATAAAGGTCAACTTTTTAAAGTGAACACATGACTACAAATATTGACTTCAATTTCTTCATTATTTGAATACCACTTATGATGTGACTGATTGTTACTGCAGGTTATCCAGAGATGACAAAGTACCTGAATGCAACTGGTCGTCCCATCCTCTTCTCTTGTAGCTGGCCTGACTATGAACGTGGACGTGGGATTAAGGTACAATCAATAATTCAGTAATCATCAAAAAGTCAACTTATTTTAACAGCCCTACTCACTTTCTTTTTACTTTGAATAGCACTCTGCACTATTGCTAAAAATAGGTCTCGCAAGTACCCAGATCTCTGACAACGTGTCAAATTTCAATGATGGACGGGTATATCATCGTACATACAATACGCACTGTATACTGTACTACTGCGGTCTGGCGAGCCGATGGAGTGATCGCGTGGCTAGTGGAATGTTTGTCTGGAATCGGGGTATTTTCAAAGTGACGACAGTAGTGCAGTGCAGACTGCTATTATAAGGAATTGTTATGTTTCCCTTTTTTTACGATTGATCAACTTATTGCCCTTTCACTTTCAGAAATATGTTTTGGGTAAGACTATATCCCTCCTGCAGGGGTTGCCCTTAATGTTTTCAGTGGCTAGCCAGCCGGACCAGTAAGATTGCCATTTCACTAGTCCATCAGCTTCTTCACTAGACTATATTTCATATTAAATAGGGATGCATTGCAACACTGAAGTAGCCAGCCGGACCACTTGAAGAGAATTTTGACTGGTCCTCAGGTGTTTTAACTAGCATTTGATCAACAGATTACTGTTAAGGGAGAACCAACTCTCCTGCCCATTTTCCACTCCCAGTCAGATAACTGTCTGGCAGTATTGCAGGTCTCAAGACCCAGACAAGAGAGATTGCTTTGTCTCAGTCTTAGTCTTGAGCCGTGTTCGCTTTGGACTTTTTGGGGGTAAACTAACCAAGCATATGGGTAACTTGACCATTTTAAGTCCAGTGTGAACAGCCCCGGAAAATTTCACCCAGGTAACTAAGCTGAGTCCAATGGGTAGTTTAACCGGCCACCTTCTGCCCTAGTAAACTAACCTGGTCAAACTAACCGAGCCAAAAAGTACAGTGCGGATGCAATGTCCCGTTAAAGCCGGCCAGTAAAATACCACATCCGGTTCTCACGGGCAAAGGCATGATTTTTAGTTGGCCGCGCGATGTTTGTGCGACAGTAAAACCGACGCGTGACATAGCTCACACGCCTCAGTTGGTTTGTTTCACCAATGTCTCGGTGGCTCATTCTATAAATTTGGGGTCCGTTTTTTATTGTTGTCCCTGTTACATCTGACACAAGATTTCATACATTTACAGCACACTCTTTGGTGCCTTCTACCTCCAAGAGTGATTATGTTAATACAAAGTACATGCTGAACAAATCAAAACAGTTTGAAGTCAAATTTAAAGACATTTTCAGATTAAATTGCACACGTCAGGTGTAACAGGGACAGGAAATTGTCACACTTTGGATCCCAATTTATAGAATGACCCCGGTTAGTTTACCCACGTCAAATAATCCAAGTGTGGACACCAGTAAGATTTACCCGTGGTCTCGGTTAAATATTAATACCTACTGAGCCTCCTGTGCAGAAATCCTGGGCCCAATTTCATAAAGCTGCCTGTTAAGCAAAATGCAATTGCTTAGCAGAGGAAAATCTTGCTTAGCAGAATCAGGTTACCAGCTGAAACACCACGTAACATGTATTATTTGTGACTGGTTCCCTGCAAATTTTTGCTTAGCAGAACAATTTTCTGCTAAACAGCTTTATGGAATAGGGCCCTGGGCACAATTTTATAAAGCCTGTAAGCAGATGTTTCTTTTGGAGCGATCCTCAGCACAGTTTTATTTCCTAAACACTGCTAACTGTAAGCAAAGCAAAAGGCATTTTAGCTTGTTTGCCTGCAGTTCTGGTAAGCAGATGAGTGAATGCATCAGTGCATATTCATTGTAAATGCGCACATGATCATTTATGAAATACACTTTTGCTTAACGCACGTTTTTTGCTTTAGCAAGCACAAAAATTTGGTTACCTTTCTTGTTTTTATTAAATTGGGCCCAAGGCCAAATTTCGTAAAGCTATTTACCGGTAAGCAAATTGTTGTGCTTTACTATAGCAGAAAAACATGCGTAAGCAAAAGTGTTTATCATAAACGATCCGGAAGATTTGAAAGCATGTGTGCACATTAACAATGAATTTGCATTGTTGCGTCACTCATCTGCTTACAAGAACCGCTGGCAAGCTAGCGTGCCTTCTGCTTATTGCTTACAGTTAGCAGTGTTTATGAAAGAGAAATCCTGCTAATGGCCACTCTGTAAGTAGAAAACGTCTGCTTACAGGCTTTATGAAATTGGGCCCTGGTACTTACAAGAACCGCTGGCAAGCTAGCGTGCCTTCTGCTTTGCTTACGGTGAAATAGAAATCCTGCTAATGGCCGCACCGTAAGTAGAAAACATCTGCTTACAGGCTTTATGAAATTGGCCCCTGGTCTCATCAACTTGTTCATCATTCTGCATTGTAGATAAACTACACTCTTGTAGCAGAGAATTGTAACATCTGGAGAAACTACATCGATATCCAGGATTCTTGGGACTACATTCTTCGTATCATTGATTATTATGCATCACAACAAGACGTATTGGTCAAAGCTGCAGGACCGGGTCACTTCAACGATCCTGATATGGTAGGAAAACTGTCTTCCAACACTTTTGGTGACGGTCAGAAGAATAATTTATCTACTTTTAATTTTTAAAGGTACAATACAGGATTGGTATTCATCCCAAATTTTGTTTTTGTTAGTATTGGTCTGAAAGCTTACTGGTTATGAAGTTCATACCAGTACCAATCTTCCATAGAAATATTTCTATCTGAAATACTGTCAAAGTCGAGAAAATAGAATTTAAAGACCCTGATTTAAATTTTGATTGTATCGAAATTAAGATCAATGTTGAAAAGTGTGCACGTTTGTTTGTTAATTTTCTCTTGATTCGGATGACGGATTGAGCCCAAATTTTCACAAGTTTGTTTTTTCCATGTATATATTGAATCACACAAAGTAAGAACACTGCACTATCAGCTTTTACCAATCCTTTATTTCACCTGTAACAATTTGTGTACATCGATACATAAATTGTTACTATCAACTGCTCAGGGGAAGGTACTTTGGTTTTCAGGTCTCCCAACCTCTTCGGTTAGGCTTGTCCAGAATTTTTCCAGTACCACCCACAGAATTTATGTTTGGAACACCTGAACCAAAAGTGTTTTTTCGAGAACATCGTTGTCAAAATAAAACCTTGACTACTAAAATGAACTAAAGGCAACAAACATTCTCATATTTTATCCTGGGATTAACTTTCCTCTTTCGAGAAAATTTAATGGGAAGCCCTCTATGTTCACTTTGACTGTGCTGTAAAGCCACGGCTGATAACTTACATAGGCCGCCATTTACCGAGGTCAAACAATAGATCTTTCCATTGTTGATTTAAACAAACCGCGCTGGTTGGCATGGACGGCCAAATGCAGCAAAACATTCAAGTCTTGTTGACAGACGTTGTGACCAAATTCAACATTTTTGCAACTTTCTCTTTGAAGAAAATACATCCCAGTATTGGTTGGTTTGTTTCCAACAAATTTTGTACACTTTTTGAATATTTGTGTAACATTTTTACAAACTGTGATTATCTGTTTTTGCTTTGCATTCATGGCTCCCCATAGATTTTCCATCTTGGTTGGCAAAAACTTGGGCTGTGATGTTGCAAAATAAAGGTCTATAGGTCATATTTTTGACAGCCAGAGGGTGCAATACTAATTTCATTTTGAAAGTACAACAAAATTTCAAAACATTAAAAATACAAAATTGCCAAGCCAATATCTTACACTGAATACATTGTAAAACTGTCAATAAAAAAAAACCCTCAAAAGCTGTATATCAACTGCTTTATTAGAAGTCTAATTGCATCTGGTTGACCACAATATTTCTATGGTTTTGACCCCCAATCTGCCCCAAAGGGCGCCCTCTTGCAGTCAAAAATAAGGCCAATTGAAACGTGCACGTGTGTACATAAGGTTTATTGCTGATCGCGACGACGAAATAGCGCAAAGCATGATGGGAAGACAAAGGGGGCAGTGGCAACTGTGCCGCCAAGACACATGATCCCTTTCCTATCCCATCATGCCTCAGCACAGGGTGCCACCTGTTGAAATCAACCGATCGACAATAGACCTTATGGTGTACACATCATTCACAACAGCCATTGATAGGTCTTCCTTTGACCTCAGTGAGGGCGCTGTTTGAGCTTATTCACATCAAACAAGGTGTTTATTTAAGAAGTTTTATTTTGCAATAGTGGTTTTTTTATTGGGCTGTTTATTCCTCACAGCTTATTGTAGGCGACTTCTCGTTGAGCATAGACCAAGCTAAAACACAGTTTGCCATGTGGGCTATCATGGCTGCCCCACTGCTCATGTCTAATGACCTTCGAACTATTGACCCCAGTTACCGTACCATCCTACTGAATAAAGAGGTCATTAAGGTCAACCAAGATCCTCTAGGGATGATGGGAAAGCGTGTCCTTAAGGTAAGTACCATGCCATACAAGGCAATTAACAGGCAACCAGTTCCAGGCAACCTTGAAGAAGAAAAACCGTTTACATTTTAATTTTCGCTTGAGGTGATAAGGCACTGTCTTGTGCTAAAAAAAGTGTTTGTTTTGCATGCAGTGAAGTGGGTTGCCTCCAGGTTGGGGCCCTGCCCAAAATTAGCTAAGTACAACCACAAATATGCTTATCAGAGTAAGGTTACCAGCCATAATACCAATTTACATGTACAATTTGTGACTGGTATCCTGCCCATTTTTGCCAGTTTGCTTAGCAGAAAATTGTTAAGCAATGTTTTGTGCTTAAGCAGCTCTATGAAATTGGGCAAAGGCCATAAAGTTCACTATCAGTCTAAAGGATATATATCTGGACAAATTTTAAGAAGATATAACAATTTGTTGTTTAATTGGATCTCTAACAAATTGCAAGCGTTACTATAAAAACTAACCTGGTCTGATCAACATGAAAGTATTTCCAGTGTTGGCCAATTTTTTTTGTGTTGGTGGGAAAGCAGAGTTTAGGTCCCTCCCAGCAAAATTTTTCTTTTTAATGGTATAATCTCTTAAATTATATGATGTCAACTTGCTTTTAAATGTGAAACCAAAAAGGCAGTAATGTTTTAGTTAGTAAAAACAAGTGAAATGTAAGTAGTTCATGGTATGTGCTAAGAATATTTACAATGTTGAATGTTGTTCCAAAATACGCTTGTAAACAAATTTCTTTTGACATTTTTAAAACTATTTTGCAACTGTTAGATCCTGTGAAATGTGGACTGTACTTCCAGGTGGTTGATTTATTTTCAAGTGCAAAGGTCATACCGTTTCGTTCAGCCTTTGAGATGTTCTGATAAAATTCTTTTCAGTTGGCAGATGGTCTGGAGGTCTGGACACGGCCTCTACAGGGCAAGTCTTACGCTATGGTGATAATGAGTAGAAGCACCCGGCAACCAGTCCGCTTGAACACCACCCTAGCTGTACTTGGGTTCACTGAGAGTGGAGGTTTTAATATAACAGAGTTATGGGAAGGTAAATCACTGGGCCATTTCAAACCGACCGACTTATTACCTTTTGTTGTCAATCCAAATGGAGCTGAAATTGTTCGATTGACTCCATGATTCCAGTCGTTAGTAATAGACCGATCCATTGAGCCCCGTCTACTAACGTATTGACCAATCACAGCCTTGACAACACCACTGAAAGTCCGACAAATGTCCAACACGTTAAAAATCCATTAGAAAAGTAAACAAAGCACCGCCATTGTTCTGACACACAGCAGCACACACAACTGTACTTACTGTTGGTTGGCTTTAAGTTTTCCATATTTCTGGTGGTGCAAATCCCACAGCAGTGGTCCTTGTACAGTCGTGTACAAGTGGTTTAACAGTGTTCCTGGCTGCATTGCTCTTTGGACTCAATGCACTGCTCAAAATGCCACGAAACTAAATTCATACCGTTCACAAAAGTCATGTCTGTGTGTGTATTAACTGAACCACCGCTAAGATCGTGGCAAGAAAGTCATGCCATATGTTGTTGCTAGGCAGTTGCTAAGGTAGGCGGGGCTTAATGGATCAGTCTATTAGCTCATGAAATAAGTTGTCTTTATTGAGGCTTTGTACTTTGTCTTTCATTGGGAAGTTGTTATAACCATACCCTAAATCCATCAGAGTCCAACACCAAACCTGTTGACTCTGATGAAATTAGCAGTCATTAACATAAAGCAAAACCTGACCTTAGATTACGACTGATTTAGGGTAGTTTGGGGCGATAATCTTTAAGTTAATATGCCCAATTGCTGCTGATGAACTGCTATCGGTCCATGAAAACATCCATCAATCAAATATTGCAAGGTTTGTTGTGTCGTTCTCTGATTTTTAATTTTTTTCTGACTTTTTTTTCTTGACAATAAGAGGGCTTTTATGAATGGGAATAAAAGAGTGGTGACTCGGTCTTAATCCACCCTTCGACTCGAACCTTTATATCACACGGGCCGCGACACTGAGGGTTTTAAACAGCCGATTTAAGACCTCATCGCCACTCTTTTATTCCCTTATTAATAATCATTTAAGACCCAACTATTGCCCTTTTATTACATACACAATATAAAATGGTCTCAATTTAATTGGGTGTAAAAACAAAAGTGCATTCTGAGAATTACTTGATTATTTGGTTTGCATAGTTTGACTTTTTGATTTTTTTTTTTTTTTTGCTGGATAGGCTAGTACTTAAAACTGTGAGATCTAAAGAAAAGTAACTTATGTCAATCATTTCAATCAAAACAATCAAGCATAATAATTGGATTTTTTTTCTTTACTTTGCTTACAGGGTAAAACTTTTTCTAATCATTTTAAAAGACACAATTTGGAATAATATTTGAAAATACATGTATTTTTTCAATAAATTAAGAGTTTGCAAATTAAGCATAATTTCATAAAACTAAGCAAAACATGTCCCACTATTATTTCATTTCTTGTTACTAGATGGAAATTTTAAATGGGAAAAAGCTGTTTCTGATTGGTGATAACAATCAATGAATCAGATTAAATGATGTAATTCTGTTTATTGGGGATAATTGGAAAAACAGTCAGTTGTAACAGCACAAAGATACCTAGTAATTTGGTTCGGTAAGGCATTGTGAGTGAAACACCGACAGAAAATGACGCTGTCACTTTTTAGTTTTTGAGATGAGCTTACAATGTAGGTCTTAGAATAAACTTTCCCTTTTCCAAGTTTCATCAACAAACATGGAGTTTAAGTCTTACACACTTTGACAGTTTTTGTGAGAAATTTTGTTCGAAGCTTTTCATGGTGTGGACAATAAGAATGGAGGATAACTAGTAAACTTCTGGGTATAACATCTCTCTTTTGGGCAGAGTGGTGGCTCTGAAAGTGCTGTTGTGGTCTCCACAAAGTTCTGAAATCAAAATGGCTCTTTTCAGAGCCAACACTCCTCCCAAAAGAGATTTATACATGGTTGCATCCGCATAATTACTAGTTATAGTTACTTCCAATTTTTGCGATGTGTGCTTAATATGTTAAAATCATAATTAACTTTACTAAACAAAGTTTTACAAACTAAAAACAAATTAACTAAATTTAACTTTAACTTCGCAGATACCAACTTTATTAAGAGATCGTACATTCTCATATATTTCAATTAACATGTGAGAACTAATCAATTCATTAAGTAGCTTGAAAATAAACACTATTTGTACTATTTGATAAAGTAGTTTGAAATCAGTGTTTTCCTTTGAATGTTTTCATTTAATTACAATACAAAGAAACTTTATTCCTCCAATTTAAACCCATTGCTCAAAATCATATTGACAACTGTGGCTGGCGTGAAGAAAACGACCAGTATTTTAGTCATCAAAATTAATTTGGAGACGGAAAAAATATTGTTTTGGAACCATACAGGAGACGGATAACACAATACACTCCGAGAAATTTTCTTACAGTTTTAGATCATGGCTATGTTTTTCATTTACGAAAGTAGTACTCGGGTGGTCGAAACTCCTCTCCCGAGACGAGTGATTTGAGATCAGAGTTTTTCCTTTTCCTACAGTTTTTCTTACAGATTACCTTTTTATAATTGACTCTGGTTTGGGTTCATATTTGTTTGTTGTAACTTTTTTTGAAACTTTTAGAAACATCAACAAAATTTGAAAAATTAAAATCAACTTCAGACTCGACCTAAACGACTTTAACTACTGAAGTACAAGTTATACAGCAAAACCCCATTTTCTGGTACAGTATAATTATAATATTTGATTGTATCAAACACTCCAATAAATCTTCCATGATCTAAAGCATCTTCAAACTCAAATCCAGGTTCGAATGTAAAACCCAGTTCTTTCAGGGAAATGTTAACAGTTTTAGGCTGGGATCCTTTATTTAGAAACATCAAGGCATATTCTTCGTAGCCACCTAGTATCCGTACCCATATTTCTACTGTAGAGTTGCGCTGCATAGAGAAATGAAAGAAGGTAAGTGGGACCTGTTGGCTCTGTGTGGATTGAGTGGCTATGGCTGGGTCTGGATTGAGGCTTTGGCTATGGCTGTGTTTGGAATGAGGAGCTTGGGCTTGCGTGGATGTGGCTGTGCTTGGATTGAGGGGCTCGTGCTATGACTGTCTGGATTGAGGAGCTTGACTATGGCTGTGTCTGGATTGAGTGGCTTTGGCTGTGGCTAGGGCTATTGGCTTCAACGAGATGGGCCTTATCAGGTAATGTTTACACAGTCGCTATATATGGCCAGATTGCTGGAACGGTTATCTAGCATTTCCAGAGCAGCCAGCGGCAACATCCATAGCAACAATACCTTTACACATCCTTATGCAGTAGCAGATGTAGCCAAAGCCATAGCCATAAGCCATTGAGTCAGACATTGCCTTGATCTGAAGATTGAGCTGTGTCCATGTTGGTCCTTACACCGGATAACCATTGTTGTTGTAATGAAAACAGACATGACAGAGCACCAGTGAAAGCAATGAAAGTATCAGTTCCTTACAGGGGGCAGTGGATGAGGTAACAAATAACCCAAGATGGCTGCTGCAGTTGTTCTTTGAGACGAGTCAACTCGGAGACAAAGTGGAATCAGTAATGTCAAGAAAGCACTCTCTTTGAATCACAGGTAAAATGTTCATTTAGTTTCTACAGGAAATGTGTTTTGATTTGGTTTCAAAACGATCTTCTGTCAAAAGTTTTTTTTATGATAACTACAACTTGATTTTATGCCTTTATTCTGACTTGTTTGTAGATAACCTGGGCCCAATTTCATAGATCTGCTTAACGGCCGATTTTGTGCTTACTGATTTCCATTTTATAGCGCTGCTAACCCAAGCACATGAAAAGGCAGGCAAACCTTCTGGTGCTTACTTAAGGAAAATGAATGACGTAATAGTGTAAATCCTTGGTAAACGCCGAGCTGGCCACTTAATTTTCTTGCTAACCCGTGAAATACGCTTAACGCTTAAGCAAATTTTTCTGCTATAGTTAGCACGAAAATTTGCTTACCGTTACGCAGCGCTATGAAATTGGCCCCAAGTCATAACGTGATGGCCTTCCCTTGAGTTTTGTTTAACTACTGTCGTATAAATACAGCATAACAGCTCCAGTCGCAGGCGTAGTGAAGTTGTAGACATCATAAGCGTTTACGTGACCAATCTCCTCATGGTTTAAGATGTCTCGTAACTCGTACCCAATGTACGTCAATCCAAGCTCTTTGAATCTCAGAGAAACAGTTTGAGGTTTTGTGTCGGTGTTGAGGATCACCACTGCAAATTCTCCGTTCTGGAATTTCAGTGGCCTTAGCCAGACCTGGACGAAATTTCCAAACTGAAACACCAAGAAATAAATGAAGGGCGGGGTAAGTCCAACTCGTATTCAGGATTTGGTCTTTGGATTTGAGAATGTAGTGAATAAGACGTTCAATAAGATGCTGGGGAGTTGAAGTGGCGGAAGGTCACATGGAAACTGTCCTACATGAAATCCTCCTTCCTTTTTTATTTCAGTTTATATTTTTCTTAACTGAGGCCTAACAACCAAAGAAATTACTCCCAGTCTTCAAACATCATATTAACACGGCAGTCAAACTTAAGAAATCGCAACAATATGATGACGATAAAAAGTACTCTTTTTATAAATTTTATTTTGATCGTTCATTTGGTATCTCCCATTCTTTGGAAAAAAGATTCTGATGATTTTTTCTGTTTTTTTTTCAGGGAACACTGTTCATCAAACGCTCCACAAAGTCCATTGGTTATGGACTCAAGTTGCAAAACTGTAAGTTGCAGTAATTAATTTATCAATAACTTTTATTACTACCTACTGGACAGTTAAACAAAGATGAGATTCTACATAATTTTCCACCAGAGCATCATGAATCTAATAAACGTAGGTAGGATAAGCATAGAACATGAGTGCTCCCATAGCAGGGGCAGTGAAGTTGTACGGCAAATCGATCCCGAGCTGCCCGATGTCCTCGTGGGTCAAGACCTCTCGTATGAAGTATCCCATCCCGAAGGTGAACCCAAGATCGCTGAATTTGAGAGAGACAGTTTGAGGCTTTGTGTCTCGGTTGAGAATCACAACGGCCCATTCTTGCCAAAGAGTAAGAGGCTTAAGCCAAACATCAACAGTAGCTCCAAACTGTGTGCAAACCAAGCAAGAGGCTGTATTACCTACTTATCTTAATCCTCTTCATCCCCAGTAGGAGATGAGGCTGCAAGAGGCTGTATTACCGACCAGGGATGAGATTCCTCCAAATTTCTTCCGGATTTCCGGACTTGACAAAGTTGTTGTTGTCGATTTTGTTTTTTACTAAAAACAAGGTTTTTTAAAATGTCATTTACATACACTCAGGCCCCTGTAAAGCCTTAAAGTACATGTACTGTATTTTGACTACACCAAGGTGCTTGCCCCCATCTACATTTAAGCACAGAATGCTGCCATTGATACAGGTTATGGCATGGTTGGTAGCCACCAAACCCTCCATCGGCGTTTCATGGATTTTTCATTTTCATCCGCCCTCATCCCTGACCTACTTATCTGAATCCTCTTCGTCCCCAATAGGAGATGAGGCTGCAAGAGGCTGTACCGAGTGAACTACAGAAACGATTGTTTTTCTTTGCCCCCTCCCCTATTTATCACCCATAAATGCTAAAAATTAGATAGTAATTAATAGCAATGTGTGCAATTGTGTGTGTGGGGTTGTCCACCAGTTCGTACCGAGGACTTTAACAAAAGGGATCTGGGTGTTTTTACAGAGCGAGGACATCCTTGCTTCGATTTCATGTACAAAGCCAATGGGGATGTCGCTTAAAAATAAGTCCAAACAACATGAAAACAAAGAGAACTCCTTATTTATGGGGTTGACAAACATATCTGTGAGCGTGGGTAGGTGTACACATTCAAACCAGGGACATATAACAAAAGGGACAATCGGTTCCCTGGTTGGATAAAGGTCCCCAGTTGGTTAAGTATGTACAAAACCAATGGGAGCTGTTGCCAAAAAGTTACAATATAAACAAAAGAGGGACAATAGGAGGTCCTGATTGCAGGTGAATATCCACTTGGGTGTTTAAGTGCTACATACAAAGTGTGGACCCGATAACAAAAGATGTCCACACTGTGTAGGAACTTGAAACACTGTGTGGACTTCCACACGTCCACACAGTGTTTTCATGAATTACATATTCTCGTTTTGATCAAAAAGGAAGCATTTTCTGTACAGCATTGAATAGCTCAAAAACCGAGTATTATATTAAAGGGATCAGGTGTCCAAAAAAACGGCTCTCAAAACACTCTCAAATAGAAATGGCGATGGTTTTAAAGATTTCTTGTTTTTAACTGCACGATGAAAAAGGAGTGTCCACACAGTGTATGTCTCTGTGGACTAATTGTGTGGGTGTGTGTGAGAATGACAGATGAAAATGACAAGATTTTGAAGGCTGGAATCGAATGAATAAGAAGAATGGTCGAATTTCTGGGTTACACATCGGACCCTGAAGTCCAAATACTACTGTTATTTTTACATTTCCACTAAAGTAATTTTCAAAAAAGATTTCCACCTCAATTAAAAAAGAAATCTTTTCAAAACCATCCTTTTTGTTTTGTAAATATACTGTGACCAACCCCCCCCCCCTATGTCAGCTATGTAAAGCAATCAAAATAATCATAAAAATCGTCTCATGCTTCTGCATAATTTTCTTCTTCTCTTCCTTCAGACGTCTTCCTTATGGAGAAGATTCACGATGAACCTAACTACTGTCATATGCGTAATACATGAGCGCCCCCAACGCCGGCATCGTGAAATTCAGCTCTTCATCCTTAGACACATGACCCAATTCCTCATGAGTTAAGATCTCTCGCAGTTCATATCCCATCCCGTAAGAGAAACCCAACTGGCTGAGCTTAAGAGAAACAGTTTGGATCTTGGTGTCCTTGTTGAGGAACACGATCGCCCACTCTTCCCAATATTGAAGTGGTCGCAGCCAGACTTCTACAGTACTCCCAAACTGTGGGGGGAAAACCAAGGAGACAAAGCCAGTGGTAAGTGTGAGAAGAGTGTCCCTCATGTACCTTTTTGTTGTTTGTTTGTTTGTTTTCTATTTTGACATTCTTGCAGCAGGAAGCGAGATCCTTCCCACTCTTGGCCCAATTTCATGGTTCTGCTCACCGCAGAATTCTGCGCTTACGCCCTGCCGCAGCCCATAGGAGTACGCGCTTTATAGGGCGCCGTAAGCGCAGAATTCTTTGGTAACCACTGCCAAGAAATGAGGCCCAGGTGTGGCTTTCACAAAGCGCTAGGACTAGTCTTATCTCGAGCTAGGACGAGTAACTAGTCCTAACTTATAGGACTAGTCTTAAGTTAGGACTAGCCCCAAATTAGGACTAGTTTTGTGAAATCCACCCCAGGTCACTTCCAGAGTAAACCAGAGAATCTAGCAAGGCACTCAATCTATATCACTGCTATACAAAATTTGCAAATTACATTGTTTATGAAAAACACAATTGGTATATAACTTAATTTCTAAATAGCTTTCCTTAGTTATTTATTTTCGTTATTTTTTCTCAACAGGATTAACAGTTATCTCATAGGATAAGCATAGAGCATGATTGTTCCCGTAGCAGGGGCAGTGAAGTTGTACGGTAAATCAATCCCAAGATGCCCAATGTCCTCGTGGGTCAAGACCTCTCGGACGAAGTACCCCATCCCGAAGGTGAACCCAAGATCGCTGAATTTGAGAGAGACAGTTTGAGGCTTTGTGTCTCGGTTGAGAATCACAACGGCCCATTCTTGCCAATAATGAGAGAGAGGCTTAAGCCAAACATCAACAGTAGCTCCAAACTGTGTTCAAACGAAGGGAGAAACCATCGGTAAGTTGACAATTGTTTTCCTGACTCCTAAAGGAGTCTTTTAATTCCCTCTCCTCCCCACCCCCCAATCCTAACCCTGTCCCTCTTCTTCTCTCCCATCTTGCACTAAACTCAAAACGTGATAAAACTCTTGTTTCAAGTCATAAACCACCAGGGAAACTGGGTAAATTTGTTCATTCAATTTTGGGTTGAACAGAGAAATTTTGACGAAATCGGAATTTGAACCTGCCACCTCCAGATTAGCATACTGGCACTCTACCAACTGAGCTATCCAGCCCTAATGTTGACGGTCTCCCTATATTTTGTCAATATCTTTGGCACCCCCGAACAAAGATATTGACAAGATAGGAAAACCGCCACCATAGGGCTAGATAGCTCAGTTAATAAAGTGCCCGCACGTCAATCTGGAGGGCGCAGGTTCAGACTTCAGATCCCGTTCTAGACAATAATTTTCCTTTGTTCACCCAAAAATTGAAAACAAATCTTTTTCTTTAGAATAATTGACTGAGTCAGGTAACCGGCCAAAGTTTGCTCAGTATTGGCTGGCTTCCAAGTCAAGAGTCTAAATTGCTCTTTGCTTCAAATGTTCCCACCAAAGTAGAGATTTCTTTCCATTATTTATGGTATACATGGTATATTTGAGGAGGGAAAGTTATTCTTGTTTCTCAGTGATTCAAAGAGGAGTGCAACTTGACAACAAAACCGAATGTTTCATTTGAAAACAGTTACAAGTAAATTTAATGAGTATAGCAAGTCGCTTTCAGTGAGTGTCAGGAAAGCATACGTACAGTGATCGTGGTCTACCTGTCTTTAACTGCTTATAATTGAAGCAGAAATTACATGCATCTGCCCTATTTCAGTTGGCTAAATACTTTTGTGACACAAAAAGTTGTAACTTTTCTCAATACATTATTTTTTTAATTGTACAAATATTCAAATGAGTTACTTGATCATGGGTAACAAAATGAGTAGCTAATGAATGCTTTGATGAGCAATGGCATGAGTTATGAAAGATGAGAAGTTTGATGTTAGAATTGAGCAAAAGGGGCACACCATAGTGACAAAAATCTGTGCTGGAAAGAACCAGAGCTATTTGAGCAAAAGGGGCACACCATAGTGACACAAGGCTGTGCTGGAGAGAACCAGAGCTATTTGAGCAAAAGGGGCACACCATAGTGACAAAAATCTATGTGGAAAAGAAACAGCTGCATGGGGCATTGGGCATTGGAAACGATAGAGTTTGGGATAACAAAGCAACAGCATTCAAACTGGTTCACACTTGTAGCTAGTGAGTAGTCAAAGTGAATAGTGAAATCAAAAACAACGACTCAACTATTAGGGTTGTAAATAAGCAAAATTAAGCTAGAGTGTATAATGTCAAACTTTGTCTTGGACTCATACATGTACCAGACGATTCAAGATACAAGACACAAGACCCTTAGTTGATACAGAGATGCAAGATTCTTGATACTTAACAAAAACACAACTTCAATAAAGTCACGGTATGAAACATCAGCCAAGATAAGAGTAGAACAAAATTTAATTTTTAGTACTGGGGGAAAAAATCAAAAGCATATATCCAAATGGAATGTGAAAAAAATAGACAACCCCTAAACCTGTGCTGGCATTATAATGGCAATGAACCAACATTAAAACAAAATAATAGTTACTTAAAAATTGGAAACGCATACACATAATTGAGAGTTACACTCTGTAATAAACGTTTACATTTATGAGATGTTCAGATAGTTACTGGTATAAAACTTAGATAATTTCATTATTATTATTATTTTTTCCTCAAACAACAGAAGAGTTGTTCACTTTTTTTCTTCGAGTTGGCATCCTTGGTAATAAATTCATCTGAAATTCCAAACACATTTCTTGTTTTTATAAAGACGACAAGACTGAAGAAAGACTAACATCTAAGATGTTTGGTTTCCTTATCTCATCTCATTCCATATATTAATTTAAGTCACTGAGGATGTTGTCGCCTGTACCATAATGATCTTTGGTTATTTCCTTCAGGTAAAATCTTATCCAGATACTTGACTTGAATTCACATAATTTTTTATTTCATAAACTTATATATTGACTTTAAAATAATGATTTTTCTTTTATAATAAGCAGTATTCTTTATGAATGAAGGCACTTCTGAGTCAAACAATAACAGCTTTGTGCATGTAGGCCTGTAAAATTGAGCACCCCCCCCATGAAAAAAAGAAGACAAAACAGCAAAACCTAGTACAAAAACATCTGCTGTGTAAACATGAACAAGACTGTGAACCATATACTTCCAACAATTCTGAACAAGGAGCTAATAACAAAAAAACAAAAAAAAGAATCATCATTGATGATTCATCTAAAATAACATCACCTGAGACTATTCTAACTGCAGTTAAAGGTAGAATACAGGATTGGTAGTCATCACAAAATTGTTTGTATTTAGTATCAGTCTGAAAGCATACTGATTATGAAGTTCATACCGGTAACCAATCTTCCATGGAAACAGTTCTGTCTGAAATACTGTCAAAGTCCAGAAAATAGAATTTGAAGACCCCGATTTTAATTTCGATATTATAACAGTTGAAATTAAGGACAATGTGTTTGCATGCTGAAAAGTGTGTATGGTTTTTCACAATTTTCTCCCAACTCAGACAACGAATTGAGCCCAAATTTTCACAGATTTGTCTTTCCATGTATACATTGAATCACACAAAGTAAGAACACTGCACCATCGGCTTTACCAATCCTATATTATACCTTTAAACTTTCAATAATGTCATTAAACAAATCCCTTTCAAATGTCAGAGAAAACCTGACATAATTAATCAAAGGCACCAACATTACAATCTAATCCACAAGATAAACATCTTACAGCATTCATTGCACAATGCAATCCACTATTTACCACCAATCTATTAAGAGTTCTTTGCTGCTATGCCCAAACAAAGTGAATGTTTTTATTCCATGGTATTTGAGGAGGGAAAGTTATTCTTGTTACTCAAATTATTGCTCAGTGATTCAAAGAGGACTAAACCTTGACATAAAAACAGTGAAAATAAGTACTTCAATAGTAAAAATACATGTACTTCTCAGTGAGTTTTACTTTTAATTTTATTGTATCTTTATTATACATATCTTTAAAGACAATCTTTTGCAAGAATATTTGAAAACATGGCACAGATTTATTTTTCAAGTATTTTCTCAACAGTTTACAAGAAATTTTGATTGTGTGGAATTTGATTCCTTTCCAGTTTTCTACCCGAAATTTTTAAAAACTGTGCCTACATTACAAACATTTTCTGACACCTGGAAATGAGTTCCCTTGCATTATTTTCATGATACAATCAAATGATTTAGAATGTCTGTGTAAGCATTTGAAAATGTTTGTTGTCTAGAACCTTTATTCATTTTTGAAAATGCTGTTCAGCAGTTGTTTTGGCTTGTACACATTTTGTAGTCCCAATATACTGGAAAATATGAAGAAAAA
The DNA here is from genome assembly GCA_911728455.2 of Marthasterias glacialis. NCBI lineage: Eukaryota > Metazoa > Echinodermata > Asteroidea > Forcipulatida > Asteriidae > Marthasterias > Marthasterias glacialis. Next base: position 20,221,120 of record OU452228.1, read on the forward strand.
CCATAAATTGATTAATTTGTGGAGTTGTTTAAAGGCAAAGTATTCCTTTGGTTTTTGGAACCATAAATTTGCCTTAATGCTATATAACTGTAGATATATGCCATAAAACTAACCTGTGTAAATTTCAGTTCAAAAGGTGGCAGTGTTTTTGAGATATCACCAAAAATCTGGAGCAGTTGTGTTCACGCAGAAGAAGTATCCGTCATTGGAATACACATTCTGAGAAGTGTTGCGGCCATAACGCTTCTCAGATTCAAATTTTGGGGGGATAAAAAGTGATGTATATTTCCATAACTGCAGTACTTCGAAGTGAAACGTTTCTCAAAATGCATTACACTATCCAAAGTTGCTGTACTTCTTACCAAGTGAGTTATTATTGCCATAAATTTTCAGAGTCATTACCAAACGTATACAGACCCTTTAAGTAGATTCAGGCCTGCGGGAGTTGGTTTATTTACTTGGATAAGCATAGTACATAAGAACTCCAACAGTAGGGACATTGTAGTTGTAGTTGATGCTGATGTCACGGTGCCCAATCTGTGTGTTGGTCAGCACCTCGCGCATCTCGTATCCAAACGAACATTGCAACATTATTTCCTTTAGTGACATTTGAACCGTAACTGGTTTGGTGGCGTTGTTCATGAGTACAAAAGTCCACTCGTCGGACCCAGTTAGGGGTCGCACCCACACTGTGACTGATGTTCCAAGCTATTTAGGAAGTGAAATGAAATAGGGAGCCTAAAATAGTTTAGTTGTCTGATTGGGAACTATTCAGACTGGTCACGATTATTGATACAATTTATACAATTATTAATACCAACACTTTACAATCGATTCGTACTTTCTAAAAATATAAAATTGTATTCAAATAATGTGTGCCTATGCAGTTTTCACAATTGACAGCTTTTAGTGATAAATTCATACGTGTATTGTTAATTTACAAGAAATCTTATTTTATTTTATTTATTTATTTATTTAAGTTTTACCAGCCTTATATTCACCATGATTGTTTGCACGGAATTCATGTCCATTTAATCCATCAATAGCCATAAAAATCACTTCTTTGATTCAATTTAATTCCGAGGGGCATCTTAGCATCTTCTTGATGTCCTGTTAAAATGTGGAAACTCTACTTCATCTTTCATTTTGACACGTTTTATGTAAGTTCTTTCAACTGCAGTTTGTTAAACTTTGTTCTGAGTAGAGGAAAGTGCCAGGCAAGGCAAGACTGTGTTCTGTTGTTTTACAATTTTCAACGGCACAGCTGAGAAACCAAAAGCAAGGAAACCAGCTGAAACGTTGTATGTCGGATTGTAAGAGAGCAATTTGGAAGACCTTGTTTAAAACTCTAATAGCTCAATCTCTGATGAAATACGTGATTCACTAGTGGTATTTGCAGCGGCAAAACCAGACAATTTCTTTCTCTTTATTGTATTTTATTTTATTTGTTTATTTGTTTTAATTTTATTTTATTTATTTATTTATTTTTTTTGAGGGGGGCCTTGTTGAAATATTAAACCATTCAATTGTGCATTTTTATAATCTCAACTGCAAAGGGGGCGGGGCAATGGTTCTGGGGGGTCCTACAGCCCCTCCCCGCCCCCTGGTTACACCACTGGGTATTGGACATCCCCAAGTCCCCTGTTTCGTATAATATGATGGAAGTTGACAAGCTTGACATAAAGCTGAACTTACCATCAGTCTTTTCCTGACCTAACCATTCTGACAATTACATACAAATATTGCTTTTTGTAAAACACAGCTGTCATTTTAGAATACACTGCCTTCATAATTTCCATAAAATAAATAATTTCACATGCCAAGGATGTTTTGTTGTATTGTGTAAGTGTATTATATTCAAATTTGAGCATGGATAGGAATACTAGGAATACATATACATAGACGAGATTACATACAGTAGTTTGCAAAATTAACCAATAATTCTGCTGTGTGGTAATTTAAAGAATACACCTGCGTAAACTTTGTTACCTTTTTAAAATGATTTTTTGAAATTTGTTTTGTATGTAAATTGTGCACAGACTTTGTATTTGGTAAGGGCATTGCTTTTCTCATCTTGTGTTTTGTCACTTAATACCTAGAAGTAAATTCTCAGTAGTCCTAGGATGATGGGATGCCCCCTTTCTCATTTTTAACCCTTTCCCTCCCCTTCCAACCCTTCCCACAGTTCCATGTCACACTGCTTCATTGCATACAACATCCATTACTGTTTCATAACTTGGTATACTCAGTTTTACTTATAGGATCCAGTCTTGTAGTCGAGACCACAAAGTCCAAGACTGAGACCGAGACCCTCAATGTCCCAGACCGATACCGAGACAGAGATCTCCCCGTTGAGACCAAGACTAAGACCTTAAACAAATCTGTACCGTAAACAAGATAAAACAATTTTCAAAGCCAATTTTCTTTATTTTCAATTGATTTTTAATGCTGAACCACTTTTGCTCAGCCTTCACTGTGGGTGTCACATATCCACTATGTCTGTATGTGGTGCGGGACAAATTGTGACAGTACTGCGTCGCAAAAACACACCACAGGGCGAGCTTGAAAATTACGCTTATTCTTTTGGGTTCCTTTTTCTCTTTTTATATGCTTTTGGATGGTCTCGAAGCCCTGAGAACTTTGCTCCGAGACCGAAACTGAGACCGAGTCTTCAAAATCGAAACCTGGAAACAGCCGAGACCACAACAAATTGGGTCTCAAGACCGGTCTTGATACCTACAACACTGATAGAATCTCATAATTCAAACTGGGGCCATTTTCGGAACCACGTCTTGGGCTTCAGCTCTGGCTTAGACACCATCCGATTGTTTGAAAGTGTACGTTTTCAAAATCAGCCAGAGTCGAAGCCAGGGTTTCATAAAGGGTCTAGCTCTGTTTACCATTCACAAAATAATGAGGCCTTGGGATGCCCGTAGGTAAAGTGCTATAAAATATCATTTTTTAACCTTTGAAAAAGACACTGCTATGGTCGAATGGTGAGGCCCTTAACAATTTTTTGCATTTATACAACAGTTCCTTGTGGTTGATAAGCAGTTTGCGACAGCTTATTTTAATTTGTTCATAAAATATTAATGATTGATTGTACTTAGATATTCAGAACAATTTTCCAGACATTTAGAGGTCGATCAAATTAATTCACTGTATTTATTAACTGTTTATTCATTTCCATAAGCGTAGATCAATAAGACCCCAGTAGCTGGCATTGTGTAATTATGAACTTCACCGGGAGTCCAGTAACCGATAAACTTATGATTTATGATATCTCTCATCTGGTACCCATAACCAAACGTCAATCCAAGTTGTTCCAGCTTGAGGGAGACTGTCTGAGATTGTGTATCTTGGTTCAGGAATAAGATTGCATAGCCCTCCCAGAAGTCAAGATGTTTTAACCACACCTCTGTCTTAGGTTTGAACTGTTTGGAAATAAAAGGATAAAGGTGGGGCCTAAATGACTGATATTGGGAGGTAAAAGGACAAAGGTGGGGCCTAAATGACTGATATTGGGAGGTAAAAGGACAAAGGTGGGGCCTAAATGACTGATATTGGGAGGTAAAAGGATAAAGGTGGGGCCTAAATGACTGATATTTGGAGGTAAAAGGACAAAGGTGGGGTCTAAATGACTGATATTTGGAGGTAAAAGGACAAAGGTGGGGCCTAAATGATTGATATTCAGAGGTAAAATGAGAAAAGGTAGGGGTCTACTTGACTGATATTCGGAGGTAAAGGGACAAAGGTGGGGCCTAAATGACTGATATTCTGAGGTAAAAGGACAGAGGTGGGGCCTAAATGACTGATATTTGGAGGTCAAAGGACAAAGGTGGGGCCTATAAATGACTGATATTTGGAGGTAAAATGAGAAAAGGTAGGGGTCTACTTGACTGATATTCGGAGGTAAAGGGACAAAGGTGGGGCCTAAATGACTGATATTCTGAGGTAAAAGGACAGAGGTGGGGCCTAAATGACTGATATTTGGAGGTCAAAGGACAAAGGTGGGGCCTATAAATGACTGATATTTGGAGGTAAAATGAGAAAAGGTAGGGGTCTACTTGACCAGTTGACTGATATTCGGAAGTCAAAGGACAAAGGTCAAAGGTGAGGCCTAAATGACTTATTCAGAGGTAATACATGTAGGTCCATGACTCGCGTATGATTTGTTTAATTTTAGATGCTCAATTTTGCAATGTGGAGGATATGATTTCTGGAACTTGAGAATTCTATCAGATTCTATATCTGTTGGTGTCCTCACGAATTTACTACTTTTACAGCGAAGTTGGGTTTTTTACAGCAAGGTTCTGAAGATTCACAGGGATGTTTTCGTTGGGGGAAAGGGTCGTAGAAAAAGCTGGACATTTTATGAAATGGTATTACTACTCAGCTGGATATATGCACTCATGTAGATGTAGATCTATTCAATGATTTGTTAATGATAGATGGTGTGCAGTAAATGTCTGACTGATTTAAATGTGGAAGAAATTATGATGTGAAATGAATGTTTTAGAATGATTTGATGTGACGGATTTAGTACATTGACAAATGGTGTTCAGTCTGACCATTTTGTTGCTGTTGCCTTTTATTTTTTGTTTTCCTATTTCTACTAATATTTTATTGTATTTTTTCATAAAACCTAATCCTGTTAAACACATTTCAAATTTAATGAATTTACAGTGGATTTAGGAAAAATTTTGCACCAAGCGTTTATCAGGTATTGGGAAAATGCAGATGCAAAGGCACAAAGTTTTGAAGTATTTTTTTCTTCTTCTGTGAATGAGTCAAAGGTCATACAATTATTTCTCTCTCTTTTACCAGCATCAATGTTCAGTTTGTTACATTTAAAGGATGTCTTCCATGCTACCCTGGCCATATGCCATGTAAAAGGTTGTGATTAATGAATCAGCTGAAAAGAAACTTGTTACTCTATATTTATAATAGATGTTAACTTTTGCATCTTGGATAACAAATTTTATTTGTGTTCTTTTTACCCATACACCGATGTGTGTTAAGCACTGTATACTCAGTACTTTCCCAGAGTCCTGTGAAAAAAAGGTGTATGGGTAAAAAAACACGAATAAAATACTTTATATTTGTTACAATTTGTTTAATTTTAAAAATGTTCTCCAGGAATGCCCGCAAAAACAGGCCTTGATCATGATATGGCGTCACTGGTGAAACAAGAAACGTAACCAAAACGTTTGAAATTCATTGCTACCATGCCGGCAGGTTGTGGTAGCAAAAAACATTCCTTAACATTTCTCGTTCCACGTGACGTCATTTAATACATCGTGAGCCGCCAGGCTTGTTTTTGTGGGCGTTCCCAGAGAGCGTTATTCTAAATGAAATAAATTGGGAAAAAATATGAAAAGGGGGTTGCAACAGGTGTATTTTCAGCTGATCTATTATTTACTCATTACAAAATGTTACATGGCATGTATTACAAGGTATCAAGTCACAAAGAAATTATGAACGTTAAATATGATCTCTTTTTGAATGTTAAGCAAATTCAAAAGTGAAACGAAAATATGAATGAAGTGACACTCTAGATATTTATAAAAAAATAAAATTAAAAAAAATCACTTACCTCCAACATTTTCTTTCCCATTTTCCCAGCAGGATCTTGGCTAATCCGGATGACTTCTTTATTCTGCAAGATGTCTCTGTACACTGGCTGGATGTTACGTAGATCATTGGACATGAAGAGTGGAGCAGCAAAGATGGCCCACATGGCCATCTGAGCGTTGGACTGATTCACATTCAATCCTTTATCGCCGATAATTAACTGTAAGTAATATCGGAAAATATTGTTTGAAAAATCAAAAGGGAATAGGAATATTAGAAGATGTACTTTATGAAAATAAAAGTGAAATCAGCAAACATAATTTCTAATATCAAATTGAAATAAAACTTTAAAAACCAGCTGTGAAAAGTTAGCAATTCATTTTTTCTTGTTGGGAAATTTCAAACATGAAATTTCAAAAATTCCGCCAATTCCCCCAAAAAGAATCCCGCCAAGGGGATGGAACAAAAAAGAAGAATCCTGGCGGCAACTGGTTAAGCACTGTGTACTCAGTACTTTCCCAAGTTCTGTGAAGTTTTTTCCCTTATTTTTTTCTTCACAGAACTCAAGAAAATACCCATCACACTGTGCTTAAACACATCGGTGTATGTTTGGGTAAAAATAAAATAACATTTACACTGTCAGTTTCTCTGGTTTATTAATTGATGTGATATTTGATAATAATAATAATAATAACTAGTTCTTATACAGCACATTTCACAATATTTATACCCATTCATACTCCTGGGTGAAGAGAAGCAATTATAGTAAAGCATCTTGCTCAAGGACACAAGTGTTATGACGGGGATTCGAACCCACACCCCGATAACTTAACCACCAGAACTAGTGTCCGGTGCCCCAGACTGCTCGGCCATGATACTTACCATATCTGGATCATTGAAGTGTCCCGGACCAGCCACTGGGACAAGTGTCTTCTGATTATCACCATAATACTTAATGATGCTCGTCACTGAACTCCAGGAATCCTGAATATCGTCGAAGTTACGCCAGATGTTACAGTTATCGGCCACTAAGGTGTAATTGATCTGTAATACAGTATCATAGAATACATTAAAGGGGCTGTGTCGTCATGATTATAGCAGGCCTGTGGCTGTGAATGGAAAACATATTTTGTGCATTGTCTGCGGCATATACAGAAGCTTTTGTGCGTGAAACAGCATCAAATGTCCAAATTTGTTCTGAGCACAAAGTTCTTTTTAAAAAAACTTCTTTCAACAAAAAACAGGCCATGCAACTTTAATATCAACATTTACAAATAAAATTGACATTTCAAAATCAAACTCCTTGTCCTACTTGGATAATGTGCGTAACTTTATGAAAAACCAGTTTGAGAATAACAACCGATTGGTGTTCTATTATTTCCAAAAATGCTTTATTACATACACATGCCCTGAACCAATTGTTTTGAGATGGGTTGAGATTAGGGACCCAATTTCATAGAGTTGCTTAAGCACAAATAGTAGCTGAGCACAACAAAATTATGCTTACCAGAATATAAAGGTTACCAACTAAAATATCATGTCACATGTATCACCTGTGACTGGTATCCTGCTTATTTTTGCTTGACAGAAAATTGTAAAGCGATATTTTCTGCTTTTTAAAGCAGCTCTATGAAATAGACCGATCCATTAAGCCCCGCCCCCTAAACACATTGACCAATCACAGCATTGGCTACATCACCACTGTACACGTGGGCAGCACAATGCGAGTCTCCTCAATGCCACACTGCACGAAATGAACCTAAGCGATTATACGCCCGTGCATGTTTACATTTTCCAATGGGATTTTGTCGTGTCGGACTTTTGTCAGACTTTCGGTGGCATAGCCAAGGCTATGATTGGCCAATACGTAAGGGGGGCGGGGCTTGATTGCGAAAACAGGTTATGATTTCCTCCTTACAGGTACATGTTCAGCTCTTTCATAGTCAGGCCAGCTGCAAGAAAAAAGGATTGGTCTACCGGTAGCGTTCAGGTATTTGGTCATCTCTGGGTAACCTGCAGGAATTATAAAGAAAATAGTTTCAATTAAAAAAAAGGAAAAAGAAAATGTTGATTACAAACTGCTCACCAAACTAAAATGACCAGTGGTATCAATAAAAAGAAATGGTGATGGTCTAATATTTTTACCCAAGCAGACTCTGTCTCAAAGACTTAAAGTAACAAACTCTCTGAGAAAAAACTCTGCTCGTGTGCTTCAGGTCCAAACATGAAGCAATCACCAATTTTTGCGAAGAATTAGTTTCTGACATTTACAACCTATGCTCTCATTTTTGTTTGCCCAAAAGTGCCAAAGAGACATTGGTGTTTTAATACATTATGCTTCTTGTTAACTCATAGATTTTATTTCCTTGAATTTGTTATACTTAAATAGATTTGAATATGTATTTATTATTACTAGGGTATATATAATTTTTTTTTTTTAATAATTGTTTTTATTAAATGATTCCTGTAAGTGGCGGGTCACCGCTGTTGGATATCAAATAAATAAATTAATAAATATCATGAAGAGTTTGACCAATAAATCATAAAGTAAGATATATGATTGGCAGTGACTGAAAAACTAATCAAAGATTTTTTGAATCTCCAAGGAATGTGTTACCTTTCTTCATGGTTGTTACATTAGCGTTACATCCATCCAGCTTCAGCATGTCCACACCCCAGTCAGCAAACGTCTTGGCATCAATCTCAAGGTGATTCAAGCTACCTGGATATCCAGCACATGTTTTGGTTCCGTAATCACCATAGATACCAAACTTGAGACCTTTGCTGTGGATCTGCCCAAGATGAAGAGGAAATGATTATCAAGATGACGTGTATCAACGCAAATATTTTCTGAGCCAGCAAACGGGTGACATAAATTTTGTATTTTTGTATAAAATTCCACGCGCAGAACAAAAGGCACCATCACATTCCACTACAGAGCGTACACAGAGCATGCACCTCTGTGTAACGCTTCGTTTCACCCACATAAAGCGCCAGATTGTGCTTTAATATTTTGCTGAATTTCTGCCATTTTGCAGGAGTTAATGTGTAATCCGCCCCGATTCTAAACCTTTGTCCTTTTGTTCCAAGAAGTGGATTATGAGACATCGAGAGGCTTCCAGCATTCTTAATTGTTTATTCATTGTATTTCAGCAAATTGGGGATGTAACAGAGATAGCCGTGTTAGTCTAACAGATGAAAAATAAAAAACTTAATGATAGCACTTAAAGACTAACTAATAGTAAAAAACTGCATGAAAGCTAAGTGCTATTATTAAGCAAATTGGGGGTAAGTCCGCATGAACCGAGTATCCAGCCTTTGTTCTTGTTATAGAAACAATCCTATGCCGTAGCTCCTGACCGAGGTTTTGCAATTCAGGGTGCGTGAATTTGACATTTTCCAGATCAACAAACCAAAAATCATGGTGCTTTAAAGAGAATCGTTGTTCTCTTGGACTTGTTAAGTCAGGGATTTCTTTGTGCCAAGGGAAGTCTCAATGAAAAACAATTCCGGCAATTCCGACAAACTAATCCTGCCAGGGGGACGGGAAAAAATGGAAAAATCCCGGTGACAACTGGGTAATACTCCTCTTGGAATCTTGGTACACTTTGAATCCTTCAAAATCCAACAGCAATGTTTCAGATGGTTACGATTGATCTCTTACAGAGTGCATCATTGATTGCAATTCATAATGACCCAAACCTGAAGGCATCTTTTGTAAGAAGTCTTCCTATGAACTCTGATGGAATTAGTTTACATTGACATAACGACTTACTGGGCCCTTAGTCAAGACAAATTGACTTTTCAAAAAACGTGGGTTTTTGCTTCACCAAGTGTATGATAGAGCAGCAGAGACAAGAAATGGTCTTGAAAGGGAAAGGATCAATAGGAAACTGACTCTGTACTGGGGGTAATCACCGGTACAAGCCGGTGGGGCTCAGCGGAGCTCAAAGGCCCACCAACTGGCGGGACATGGAGGGTCCCGAGTCTGGACAGGGGAAAGCAGGCATCCCCCTCCAGTGTCTATCGGGAGCAGGGGCTACCGTGGACCCACAGCCTGGGAGGCCGGAGTGTTCCTACCGGAGATGGCAGAGTACGGGTGAGTTCACAAGGTTTTATCTGACATGACCTACATCTGTTGACTTACATAATCAGCCAGAGCTTTGATTCCACTTGGGAAGCGATCTGGGTCTGCCTGAAGTCTTCCTTGAGCATCACGTTCCTTAGCGCTCCAGCAATCATCTATGTTGACATACTCAAAGCCAACGTCTCTGTAACCATCTTCAACCAACCGATCTGCCATTTCCTTCACAAGCTTTTCACTATAAAATATTTAAAAACATAATTATTTATAAAATGGTATAATGTTGGTTCCAAAGTGCTGTACAATAACAACTTATAGGGGTTGTGTCTTCATGATTATAGCAAAAAATGGAATAACCCAGATACTATGCACGAGTGCGCGCCGGCGGTCACATCAAAGTTTGACAAAGACTGCACCCTTTCTGATTTGACTGCAAGCGCACGCGTGTGCAGTATCTGGGTGAGAGTTCATCTTTTCATGAACAGCCACCGGCATGCTATAATCATGACGACACAGCCCCTTTAATTTATCTAACAAAGGATGTTTCAAAAAACAAACAACAATAGTTCTAAATTAAATTACAAGCAAATGGGGTTTTAAAATGGCTTTGAAGGATTCAAGAGACGAGGCCTGACAGATGTGAAGAGGGACGTTGTTCCACAATGTCGTCGCACTGACTGCAAATGCTCGATAAAAAAATGAGTACTCTGTCACATTAAAATTGAACAATTTCAAAAAGCATTTAGATAAAACCAAAACATTCACGTTTGTTATCAACCCATGAATGGCAAAATGGCATAGAAATATCAAAAACTAATTTTCCAGAAGAAATAAAAATTAATTTTATAAATTGAAGAAAGTGTTAAATAATTTGTAAAATAAAATTGGTTGCCACAAATATGCTGTGAGTTTTACTGGCTGATTTTTTTCCATGTCTGTACAAGTACAGACAAATGGCACATTCAAGCCATTATTTTTTAAGGGTTTGAATGGTATTTCTATGGTTAAAATTAAGTATTTAATAACAAGTCTACATATCACAGTGATATAATTGTTTTTTCTCCTGGCACATCTGGTTGCCTTGATTGAAATTTGTTTATTGTGCAATTTTTCATGGCTGCATAAATAATAAGAAGAACTGAATGTGGGCATCACGTGTAGGTTGCTTTATTTATTTAGGCCTTAACAGATTTAGGTGGTGTTCGGTAAACCAAAGTTATGTTGCGATTGTGGCCCCACATATTGGTAGAATAACATTGATAAGAAATACAAAGTCCAACATCTGATCTTATCCATGTATTTATTTCATACACCTATCACACTTATCACACCTATCTTGATAACCAGTGCGCAGTATATAATTTGACAGGTTACTTTATTTATTTTATTTTTTTTATCATAAATCTGCCCTCTGCCATGTGACAATAATTCAATAATTTTGCCTGGGCATTTTCGGTTTGTCTTTTATTACCAGGAGCCATCTTGTTTCAGGAATTGTTCGCTGATTGTAAAATGTACAGGTTCTGGAAGAACATAATAGGGAGGTGAAGCTAAAGGTTTTCTCTAAATGCGTTTGAGTACACGCCCACAATATGTTATGGATATGTGCATATAATGTTGTCATAAAAGTGTGTATTGGCTACACGCGCATAACGCCTTGCTATACGTTCGCAACATGAAATGGCACTATAGACGTTTTCTGGAACGGTTAAGAAAACAGTGGTATAAATCTGCATTTTCAAAAGATTTTTGAGGGAATGTTTTTACAAACTGTTTCTTGGCTTCGACTGATCTGCCCAGACAAAGGACAAAGTTTTGTTTGTAACACTCTTCGGGACATGGGTAACCACACAATATGTAGCTTAATGATTTTTAAAGCTTTCGCCGGCACGGATAGAGTAAAGCATCACAGACCTTTGATTTGATGTCATTAATTTAGAAAAATATTTTAAAAATGTTGACATCAAAACTTAACCAAAAATTATGTGAGAAGAATGAAGGTTGAAACTATAAGCAACAAAAGATTGATGTAATATTTCTATTTTCAATGCCAGTTCTCATCAAAGCCTGTGAGCATCTCAATGAGGGCACCAATTGCAGCTAACCATGCCAGAAACACCGGGGTGAACCCCTTCTCTTCTCTTTGCCATGATTTATTTTAACTATTCTTCTTTTGATGAAGTACCTAGTTATATTTCTACTATGTAAATAAATGGCCGTTCTTTTACATATTTTATATTTATTTTACTAAAATTTATTTATTCTGGCTGTAATTCTTACATATTTTAACTTCTTAATACTGTGTTGTTACCGCCTTCAATCCATTTCTATTTTCATTGAGGGTTTTTCATTTTTTTGTTTAAAACATACTTGGATTTTTATTTGTATTTGTGTACAGTGCCTTGAGCGTCAATTTGACGGATTTTGTGCTATATAAGATTTATTATTATTATTATAAGTAATTTGAGAACTCCCAAACACTGCCTGTTCAGCATCTAAATGAGGGCATCAACCATGCCACTGCCAGAAACACCGGGGGGCAAACCTCTTCTCTCGGCGATAAATGTTCTGCGTTCTTTTACGTGCGTTAAACGGGACCTAAGGCTTTACATCCCATCCGAAGGACGAAGCAATAATGGTTTTAAAGTGTCTTGCTTTTAAAAGGACAAAAGTGTCAAAAACCCACACTCTGCTGATCAGAAACACCAGAGCTTGAGTCCGGTGATCTGAACCGCTCGGCCACAACACACCACACCACGACATGACTTGACAATAATGTAAGACTAATTGAGGAGACAAAAGAAATGGACAAATTATGGTTATAAATGTTTTCATTATAACAATACCTGACACAGTTGTAGGGATCATCTTTGCAGTCAATATCGCATCGGAATCGTTCCCAGATCAACCATCCCATAGGAGGCGTCTTTGCTAAGCCATTGTCCAATGCCTGCGTACTCACCGCACACAACATCAACAGAGCAACTGCCAACATTTTGACTGAAATCTGTAAACGAAAGAAAGTATGAAAAGCTAAAAATGAAGGTCTGCATTAAAAACACTACACTACATAACAAGAGCAAAGTAACCTGCAATAACGCAAGTCCTAATTAATTTTATCGTTTAAATAATGGAGGGTTAAATCAAGCAGCCTTTAATTTCATATCTAGCTCCATAATCAACCGAACAACAAAACAAACAAACAACGGTACACCCACCGACGAGAAGCACCCACCACCAGAAACCAACACAGTTCTTGAGACAGTCATGACACTGACAATGACATCGAAAAAGAAATTCAAATTAATCAATTCGGAAATCCCGATTGTTGACAGCAATGCTGGAAATTTCAAGCCACGGATTCTTGCTATTCAGTACCTACATTTACCTGATCTGAGGCTGAGCAAGAGTGGAGCAATTCCCTTCTTTAGAGAGGTGTATTTTTTCCTTCAAAATACTCGCCTTTTATTTAATACACACCTCAGTTTGGAGATCTGCAGGTCGAGGCCAGGTACGAATTTAGCTAGCACGTGACATGGTGTTGTGTATGTCACATGGTCAGTCATATGACAAACTAATAAGCTGCTGGCCGCTTTAAAAAACAGATTCCCAGGCGTATGTAGTGCGTAATATTGTATGATCATTAGACTATAATTTATAGCAACCTAACTATCTACCAAAGGACCATCACAACATGACAACACAACACGCAAAACCCATGGGGCAAACGCATGTACGGAACTGCTGACCAACAAAAGGCCGAAAACGTCAAGTTTCAGTTTCTGTTTTTGAGATGATATTTAGATGTATTAAGCAGCTGTACTGACAGGCGAGATAAAAGTAATTTATTTTGTAAGGTGACTGCCTTCATCACATTTTCGCAAGTTTTGCTTTAGTTAATAGTTATTTTGCATAAGAAGAAGTGGGGGCGCTCAACAGGAATCCCAACCAACCAACCAAGATGTTTTTGTGGGGGGGGGGGCGGGGCGGGGTCAAACTTACAATTAAATTTATTACTATTTTTTATTATTTCATTAATGAATAATAAAACATGGCATTCAACAAGTTAAACTAAACAAACGCAAACAAAATTAAAACAAAAACCACTAAGTTTAGCTTATCTTTATTCTTTAACTAAACCCAGTAACCATGGTAACTGGGGCGCTGTACTCCTTTTTTGAGATTTTTGACATTATCTGTCGACAGATAATGTCAAAAATCTCAAAAAAGGAGTACAGCGCCCCAGTTACTGGGTCTATTCTTTAACATAACTTAAAATTTCTCCTGTGATTTGTGCTCGAAAATGAATTGATTCCAGAGAACAAAATTTAAAAGAACATGTTATTTTATAACAAATAAAATTAATAAAATGCGTTTTTACCTAGACCCAGTAACTGTGGGCGCCGTACTCCTTTTTTGAGATTTTGACTTTATAGGACTCTGGGTCTAACGTCGTACTATCTACGACCGATAATGTCAATATCTCAAAAAAAGGAGTACAGCGCCGCCCCCAGTTACTGGGTCTAGTTTTGACTGGTTGTAGATGGGTAAAAATATGTAGTTTGAAACAGCTCTCTTTTATGAGTTTAAAACTTTTCCGCGAAGTGGAGGCCTAGTTGATGTTCAATGCATGACTTGCCATCGTCGTACATTGAGTTGCATACGACAACACCCAAAAGATACATTATTCATAATCTGTATGCAATGAATGGGTGTGCACTGAAATTGAGAAGTGTCCACCGATGCAGCGCGTGGATTTATATTTTGTTGTCCACAATTTTTTTTTTAAATTTTTAGTTTTATTTTTTAATTTACTCTGTCATTCGTTGATGGATTTTTTCGTGCAATGTCTCATTTGAAAGTTAATTTGTGGAGGGTCGTGGCCGAGCGGTCTAGTCCGCCAAACTTAAGTTCTGTAGTCTACAGAATGTGGGTTCGAATCCCGGTCTGGCTTGTCGCGACACTTGTGTCCTTGAGCAAGACACTTTACCTTAATTGCTTTGTCCTTCGGATGGGACGTTAAGCCGTAGGTCCCGTGTACTAGGATGGGTAGTGCATGTAAAAGAACCCAGAACACTTATCGTGAAAAAGTAGGGATTTACCCCGGTGTTTCTGGTTCAGATAGCAAGCACCCTTATCCGCAGGTTTTCTCAGGCTTCCGAGCTACCGTGATTAAGTTCGCTTTTGAGGCATCCTTGGTTTCATTACCGGATATTAATAATAATAATAATAATAACTTTGGTCATCCTACAAAAATAGCACCATATTTGATTCATTTTTCAAGTTAAAATTGGCTTGAGCACATATCTTTAATGCCATAATATTTTTGTTGGCATTTAAGACTCATTGAATAATTAATATTGATTCATGTTTGCCTTTCAGATTGAATATGTTTAAGGAACCACTACTGAAGTTTGTAGCATTCGTCTTACTCTGCATCAGCATCAGTAAAGCATTGGACAATGGCCTTGCAAGAACACCTCCCATGGGCTGGCTCACGTGGGAACGATTTCACTGCAATCAAAATTGTCAAAAGAATCCAAAGACATGCATCAGGTAATTTCAGATTCACTCAAAACGACTTCAGTGTTCAAGAGTCATTTTTGTTTCACTGTATCAAAGGTAAACACCTTGATTGGTCAACTACTGATCTATCGTAAAAGTAGAAATACAACCCCGAAACATCCCTTTTTCTCTTCCTAAATATCAGTTTTGTCCAAAGCGGTTGAGCTGCTCCCTGAAAATGTTTCGCCGTGTTGCCGGGTCATGGATCCCTGCCAGTCCCAGTGTTATACTGCAGGAGTACCATAATGTATGGTGAACACTTGGGTTCATTGTACGAGGTTGAAAAACCCTGCTTTGCATGACCCCACAGTACTTTATAATAATAATAATAATAGTAATAGTGCAATTTATAGAGTGCCTTAGAGAGTACCCGAAAGTGCTTAACAAAATTGTTAATTTAAACTAAACGACAAAATTGTAGCAGAAAAGAAAAAAGTCCATCAAAGAAAACGGCACAAAGTTTTAACCAACTAAAGGAAACCATAATAGAAACTATTAAAACTCCAAACCTACATGACCTATTAAAAACTATATGCAGTCCTAGACCCAGTAACTGGGGTGCTGTACTCCTTTTTTGAGATTTTGACATTATCTGTCATACTAGCGCCCCAGTCCGTGATGTATTTGGAAAGTGTGGCGAGGCGGATTTTTTATGAATCAGTTATAAAATTGTCAAAATTACGACAAAAACTCATCAGAATTGCTTGAAAATCGCTTACTGGCTTTCCCAAGTATTTAAGAAGAAATAAAATGCATTTAATTGTACTCGCGATCATTTTCGGTCCTCCAAATCGATGATTTTTAAATTTCTCAAATTTGCCGTTAGAATCGCCATTTTGAACGTGATACTCAGCGACTGTTTCCTTATGTGTATAAACGCTGCAAGGATTGCGTGTTCGCTGAGGCCCTGACTTTCATATTGTTTTCCGTGCTGTCAACGCAGGATACCAGGCTACACAGCTGGTATCCTGCGTTGACTGCGTGGAAAACATTATGAAATCGGGGCCTCAGCGAATACGCAATCCTCGCAGCGTACATAAGGAAACAGTTGTTGAGTATCACGTTCAAAATGGCGATTCTAATAGCAAATTTGATAGTGGGCTAAAAATCATCAATGTGGAGGTCCGAAAATGATTGTGAGTACAGTTAAATGCATTTGATTTCATCTTAAATACTTGGAAAAGCCAGTAGGCAATTTTTAAGCAATTCTGTTGACTCTTTTTCGTAATTTTGACAATTTTATAACTGATTCATAAAAAATCCGCTTCGCCGCACTTTCCAAATATATCACAGACTGGGGCGCTAGTACGACCGATGATGTCAAAATCTCAAAAAAGGAGTACGGTGCCCCAGTTACTGGGTCTAATGCAGTCCGTGCATGTGTTATTCTAGGGCTCGATTTCACAGAGAGCTAACTGCGAATCGCTCTTAAATGCTAAGCAAAGTGTGATATTACTGAGGTAATACTGACAACTCATCTTAAGATGAATCTTAGTGCTTTAAGACATCGACCCCTGCTGCATTGTATGATATGCAGTTTGTGATTGTCGGATTTCCTGCTGCGTGTGTGGTGATTATACTATGGTGAATTGAAACAGGCATTTTTTTCGGAAAGAGCCTCTGGCAAGGCTACCCAAATATGAAATTTCAATGTCTTTTTGAATGCAGTTTAACAAATTTAAATTTTCACTTCATAAATGATGTTCGTCTAGTAGCATACTTTTTTAATGAATTTTATACTAAAAATCTTATTATTATACAGTGAGAATTTAATGATGGAAATGGCCGATCGCATGGCAGCTGATGGATACAAGGATGCTGGGTACGAGTACGTCAATCTGGATGATTGTTGGAGCGCCAAGGAACGGGATGCAGATGGGAGGCTTCAAGGAGATCTAGAACGCTTCCCTAGTGGGATCAAAGCTCTGGCTGATTATGTAAGATTATAATGTACAGCCACCCTTGATTGGTCCCCTGTATCATTCCAGTGTGATCATAATGGTGATTGTAATGTGACCTGCCTGTCAAGGTTATGTTCTGGATTAAAGAAATAGATGCTTATGAAGATGTAGTCTGGTTTCTGAAGTTTTGAAGTTTTACAAAATATTTTGACGAAAATGTGTCTAGAGTTAACTATGGGGTCTGTTGGTGTTATCTGTTCAGATATTGCAAAGAAATATGTTATTGTTTCATAACACACACACAGCGGAGTAGCCAGGCTTTTTTTACTTGGGAACAGTGGGGTGGGACAGGGGCATTGCTTTTCAGCGGGGGGGGGGGGGGGGGGGGGGGGGGTGCAGGAACCATGTTTTTAATGAATTACATGTATCTGGATTTTATTTTATGGGAGATTTTATTTATTAAATATTTCTTTTATTTATTTATTTACTTAATTTTTTTTTTTTTTGGGGGGGGCACAAGCTTATGAATGCTTATAACTTTCTTGAATCTATAAAAATAGCTATTTAGAATTTAAATCTAAATATTCGGGTCAAATCAGCCAAAACTCCAAGCGAGCATCTTCAGTGTAAATGCTTCTTTGTCTTTCAGATCCACAGCAGAGGTCTCAAGTTTGGTATCTATGGTGATTATGGAACCAAGACTTGTTCAGGCTTTCCAGGGAGTTGGGGTCATTTTGAGCTCGATGCAAAGACGTTTGCCGACTGGGGCGTAGACATGCTCAAGTTAGATAGCTGCAGCTCAAACATAACTACATATAGTAAAGGTAAAAACTGTGCTTGAATGTCTGTGAATTGGCTTTTTTAAACTGGTTAAAACAGGTGTCAGAAAGAAAACAAAAAGGTAAAAGTAAAAAGTTGTCATGAGCATTCTTCTCATTGGAGCCTAAACCTGGACCATGAAGAAAGAGCTTCAAGATCGTCTTGATGGTACATAATTGTAAATCAGGCTTCTTGTGAGGGCATGGAGGGTGCAGAACATCTCATGGCGTGAGCACAAGACCAAAAAACAGATGTACGGAGACATTCCACCTATCTCTGCTTATATTTGCTCAACGTAGCGTACGCTTTGCTGGCCACGGCTATCGTGCTGAAGACCAGGTCATACCCAGCATAATTATCTTGAAGACTTCTGTCCCCTAATAGAGAACGTAGATTTTTCAGTTACATTGAAGTGATTGGCAGAGACATGGAATATGAAAATGAGGACCTTCCAAACATAGTTAGTGATAAAGACTCCTGGTGTGTCGTTGTGAATGGAATCTCGGTTGCCACCGCTAGATGATGATGATACCATAAAAAGTAACAGATTTGGCTCATTGCCTTTGCTTCTTGTGTTGAAGGGTGGGCGATTCAGTCAGCGACTCCTACTATTACATCATCTTTTAGTTGCGTTTTTGACCCCACCCAGCAGTGATGCCAAGAGTAACATATTGAAGCTTTTGGCCATAGATCACTAAATTTAGAATTATCAGGAGTGGTATCAATCAAGCAATCAACCGCATCTAGACATCTTGGTTCCTTTGCGCTGATCTTCTATGTCCACATTGTGTGGCCTGATTCCAGAACCTGTTGATTACGCTGGGATGGCCAATCTGTTCTGCAAAATGGCATCCTACATGCAGATGGGGACTCTTTGGTTAAAGGGGGCATGCAGGGGTTGTTTTGCCCGAAATTTTACACAGATTAAAACAGTTACCAATTTCCAATTAAAAGTCTTTGAATGTTTCTTCTTCCCAATTCTCCCCACTGTTTTGCCCGAATCTGAGGGGGGGGGGGGGGGGCATCTTCCCCTCTGCCCCCAAACCCCCACCCCCCGGCTCGGACGCCTATGGCAAATGGTTGGAATGGTTTGCCTCAATAGCCTGACAGTTCACATTCCTGTGTTTCAGGCTAAGGTTAATATTTTAAAATGTACAATTTCAATTTTGTAAATAATTTTACAAGAGCAGTATTCTTTTTTTCCACACAGGCTACCCAGAGATGACTAGAGCATTGAATGCGACAGGGAGACCCATTTTATTCAACTGTAAATGGCCAAACGAATTACGACATTACGGCATGAAGGTAAAAAAAAGAAAGTTCAACTGTGGAATCTTGCATTTAAGGGAAAACAAGATTTTATTTCAAAACTTAATTCTATTCATTCTTAGTTAAAATTTGTTTGATTGAAGTGCATTGAATAAAAATACATGTAAGTTGTTTTCAATCAAAAGTTACCAAAAGTTGCATGGCCCGATTTTCGAAAAAAAAAATGTTTTTCAAAGAAATATCTCTGAACGATTTTGGACAAATGATGCTGTTTCAAAATGAAAAGCATACAAAAACTGTTCCCACATTCCATAACTTGCTATTCCGTAATTCTTGAATCTACGAAAATAGCCATTTTAAAATTTTAACCTAACTTTTCAGGTTAAATCGGCCAAACATTGGACCTAGCATCTTTAATTCTTAAAATTATTTGACTTATACAATTTTAAACTGAATCTGCAAATAACCAAAGCTACTCAAGACAATTTTTAAAGTCACTTTTTATTTATAACTACAGATAAACTACACCCTGATTGCTGAGTACTGCAACACATGGAGAGCTTACATGGATATTCATGAGAAGTGGTCATCCATTCTTTCTATCATCGATTACTTTGCACTGAGTCAAAACTCTATGATACCTGCTTCAAGACCAGGCAGTTTCAATGACCCAGACATGGTAAGTCAACGCAAGAAAGCTTTATCAGTAAAACACAGGCCAAACTTTATTGTTTGCATTAGACTTTAAATTTCTTATTTTACAGCACTTCTGATTTTGTTAAACTTTTCTTTTTTTTAAAAGAATGAGCATAAGTGATTCTTAAAGAAATCCCTTGTATACAATTAACTTTTAATGTTTTGTAATTTAAACCCTTGGTTTCATTATCCAAAAGAGGAAACATTTTCCTTCTCCAAGACGGAAACTTTAAGACAGGCGCAGTGTTTTGTATCTTTCGTATGATCAAGCAAACAGTTTGAGGTGTAGTGCTGTAAGCCACTCAGTTGCAGTGTTTCGTATAAAAACCATCTTTATTGAAGGTAGCCTATCGAGCACTGCTGGAATACTTGATAGGGCTCTCATTTTACAAAAACAAACAATGATATAGGAAATTGGAGACGGGGAAAGGGGATAATGATGGCTTTCGACTTCAACCATTGTCAACTTGAAACAAAGCAGTGATAATTGTGGCAGGATGTGCCCGAGCAGTCAAGCACACCGGACTCGAGCTCTGGTTTTCAGAGTGTGGGTTCATGTCCCAGTCTTGACTCTTGTGTCTTTAAGCAAGATACTTAACCATTATTGCTTCATCCTTCTGATGAGTCGTAAAGCCGTAGGTTCCGTGTGTTGTGTGATGCACTCTGGGAGAAATGCAGAATTAAACAACAGATAACTTGAGGTTGAACCCCAGTTACCCACGGACTACCTCAAAAACCTTGGGGCTAGCCTTGAGTTACCGCCCTTTTAATTTTGCATGTCTCCCTTAAAAGAACCCAGTACACTTATCGTTGAAAGAAGGTGTTCGCCCCGATGTTACTACCCGAAGTTTGCGCCACAGTACCTTGTAAACCTTTACAAGGTGCTACATATATAAATATACATGTCTTATAACTCCAAACATAGCTCTGCATACCTGTAGAACAAAAATTATGAGCGCTTTGGGACGCCCTCGGGTGTGAAAAACACAATATGAAAACTGCGTATTACTATTATAATTAATAATTGATTGATTCTGTTTGTTGCAGATTGTTGTTGGAGATAATGGTCTGACGCTCACACAGTCCCAGGCCCATTTTGCAATGTGGTCCATCTTGGCTGCACCGCTGTTGATGGCAAACGACCTTCGCAACATCTCCACTCAGTCTCGAGAGATTTTACTAAACAAGGAGGTGATTGCTGTTAATCAAGACCCTCTTGGTGCAATGGGAAAACTTGTACTTCAGGTCAGAATAATTAACATCTTTTTTTTGTAAATGCATCTTTCGAGAAGCTAGACTTTTCTTGTGCTTTAATTCAAAGGAATTTTGAACATAACTTGAGTTTACTTATTTAGAGCATATTTTTAAAATATGTGATTTCTTGCAGGTGAGTTTGAAGTTTTATCTACATTTTTTTTATTTAAAAACTTGTGAATTGAGTTATGTCATGTTTGAAAAATGTTTATTTTGAAATAAACTCTGTCTTTTTCAACAATAAGACAGATGTTTAGAAAAATCATTAATGTACATTTTCTAAATCAAATGTTTCTGGAGATGGTGATATACTTTTGAAGTCAAATTTGAATATAAAGATCATATGGAAAAATGAAATGACACAAATAAAAAATAAAAATGACGTACAATTTGTTTTTTTCCATTCATTCCACCCCAGATTGGATCGGCAGTTGATGTGTGGATCAAGCCACTCTCGGAGAAACAACAGTCGGCCATTGTGTTCCTTAACCGGTACTCATCACCTAAGACAGTGTCTGTCTCTTTACAACACTTGGCTGTTAAATGTCTCAATAAGTGCTTCTTGCGGGATATTATAAAACACATCGATATTGGTTACAGGGAGACGGGGAAATTGTATGACTACAGAGTACCAGGGACTGGTGTTTTAATGTTTCATGTGCAACCTTGATTTGACTGCTAGAAGTCAATTTGATCCACATTATCAACGTTTGGATATTTCTGTGCTCATAAGTTTCTTCAATTTTGAAACTTTATTAGAGTGAAAGACACAGCTGCCTTTAAAAAAGAAAACATAAGTGAAGTCTGTCCCGAGCCAATATCGCTCATCAGGCCCGTGTTTATATCTGGTTTCCTCTGCATTTTAAACGACTGAGATCATTTCTATTCTGCCTGGCTCTGGATGCCAGTCCATCACAGGTTGCTCCCCAGCGCTCACCGGTACCCATTTTTTACTCCTGGGTGGAGAGAAGCAGTTATGATAAACTGCCTTGCTCAAGGACACAAGTGTCAGGCCATGATTCGAACTCACATTCTTTAAATGACAGAACTTGAGTCCACCACACTAGTACATCTAAATTTACCCTGTGCCTGATTGGAGAAAACTCTTCGGTGATAGCTTCTTCTGCAGTTTCACCAATGTTCAAAGTGATATAAAAATAAAAGTGCAGACTCGTCTGGCTAGGGATGTCTCTACAGGAATATCTTGAAACACTCCATATTCTTTCTCATCCAGTGGCTAACTAAGAGGTTGAAATCTTGACCTTTGAGATTAAAAATTACCAGAGTAAAATGCTACATTTTGTAAGTTTTTATGTAGTAATTTCAATGTTTTTTGTATACTATTTTTCTATTTACAGCAGTGTATTTGTTTTTACCTCCATGTCAGATTATCTTATAAAAAAATAGTTATAAACGGCATAACAAGAGCACTGAAAAGGGGCTTATTTAGGAAAAGCTAAGAATTTTTAATTGACCAGAAGTTCCCCCCAGAAGAAAATGGTGCCCCCTTGTGCCCCCCCCCTTGTGCCCCCCCTAAAATGTTACCCTTATTTCGCCGCTGCCAGGTTCTTTCATTAGAATCATAACTTTCCAACCTTTTGGGGGTTGGAAGGATTGCATCATGACACGTATAGGCCTACAGGCTGATCTGAGTTTTTATATCGGGGTTACTGTTGTGCAAGTTAAATGCTAGCCCCATACATTGTGCCAATACGCTGGACTACCTCCGCTTCAAGAAGTGGAGGTAGTCCAGCGTATTGGCACAATGTATGGGGCTAGTTAAATGCTACATTATGTTGAATTTCAGTATCAGTGCTATACTTCCAGATTATTTCAAAACTTGACAAATCGTCTTGAGTAATTTTTTTATAAGTGAGAGTTTTTGTAGTTAATAGGTAAGAATTTCGTTCAAGCGTAAACTATATTATTTTTTAAGAAACAATCTAGACAGTGAGAGCCTGAGAGAGTGCATAAATTCTCACTTGAGGGCGCCGGCTAAATTTAGAGATGTCACTTTGAAAACCAACGCAGTGAAGCGTTGGTGAAGCACTTTGTAGCGTTATAGACTGCCACGCTTTATTTAAATCTAACTACATTTCGCACATTGCGGATTAGACTGTATTTTTTGTTTTAATAATTAGCTAAAAACATATGGGGATAGCGGAAAATAAAGTTTTCAAAGTGTATTTAAATTAATTTTGTCGTGTGTAATGTGAGTGATTGACAGAAATTGTCTTCAAAATGTATCGTAACCCGACAATTTCTTATAAAGTCTGCAATATAAAAATGGCTGCACTTCGGGTTCTACCCATTCAAAAACAATGGGAGAAAATATAATAAGGTGGACTATGCGACGGTATCTCCATCTGCCCGTTATCCAGCGGTGTATCTAGCGATTTTATTATGCCAATGTATTCTTTCACAATGATAGATGCAAAGATAAGAACCGATGTCTATTTCAAGAGTTTCCGATTCTTTCAAACACAGGTGCTTAAAATAATGGAACACGCGTGTCCCTTTAATAGAAAGTTGTGCGCCCTGGAAAAGTATGATGAGGTAGAACTTAAAAATAACAGGGTAGCATTTACGACCCGATAAGCCAAAATTCGCTGGGACTTTTGCTGGGGCCAAGCTGCTGAGCAGCATCACACTTGATCATCAAACCACCAGAGACCTGACAAGATTTTAACCTACATATTAGTAAATCAGAGATTTTCGAAAGTTCGCGTTTCAAAGGTTTCAAATTCCTTGACATTTAGTTTTAGTTGGATTTAAAACGTGAGATATTTTTGGCTGAATTTCAAGTTGTACTAACAGTGTTCAAGGAAAAGTACATGGCATACAAGCAAAGAACTCGGCTTGGATTTTATACCTCGTGACGTCTAGTTAACAAGATTTGATAATCGGAAATTTTGACTGTAGCTGCAAATTAGATTAATTTTAAAATGATAAAATTCAATGGTAAGCATGTTTTCCTGCTTCAACAAATAATGTATATATATATAAAAAATAAACAAAGCTGTCTTTTTTTTATCCCGATGTTGATTGTTGATTTCTTTTTTGAGCATAGTGTCACCTGCATTTTTTTCTAGCTTTCATTTACTCAAAGAAAATACAAACTGTTGGTTTCTTCTCTGGCGAGTTTTTGATTTGATTGTTTCAGTTTTCCCATTGATCAAGGTCCTTGCTCTATGGTCTTACGCATCCATTGGCAGTCTCTCAACACTTTTCCAAAGCGTGGAGGTACTCATTTTTTAATGCAAATTAATAATCAAATAAAATAAAAGAAATTAAGCATTTTTAAAAACATGTGAACAACTTTTTTTTTTCCTGATGTTGATACTGAGGTATTTTTTTATTGGTGGTTCATTTTTGAGCATTTGTCACTTGCATTTTTTTTTATAGCTTTCTTGAAAAAAAAAAAAACCCGAACAAAAACAAACAAACAAAAAACAGTTCGTTTTCTTCTCTGAGTTTTTGGTTTGATTGCTTCAGTCTGCCGTATCCTGCGGCAGTCCCTCAGTAGACCGTGGGCCAATCGTAGCCAGAACGACTCTCATTTTCTGGTGTAAACAGAATTTCTGGCCCTCGGTCTACAGTGTGAGACACTCCAATGCATAGAGGTTCCTCCATGCCCAGATACATCCATGTTAATGCTATTGCTTCAAACAAACAACATCCAGTGACTTTTTAAATATTTTATGTTATCCGTTTATATCGATTTGTTGACTGTGTCCATTCAAAGTCTGATGGGATAAAAAGCGCACCAAGGCGTGACATGTATTGAACACGTTACGGTTTGTTGGTCGTGAAACCCGCCGGAAAATCAACAGCTTTAGACGGTGGATAAAAAGATTAAACTTATAATATACAAATAATAAAAAATATAAATACTTTTTGGTATATTTAGCCTTATAAAATATATTCATAACTATCTGTATTATTATTATTTATAATTTTAACCAATTAGTTTCTGCAACGTTTAAATAAGCTGTGGTTAAGAGTAATTTACTGAACAAGGCATAATATCACACGTTAATTGATTGGCTGAATTTGTGTACCAAAGTACTAGGCAACTAGATGGTACATGACAACAGCTGTAGTGTCTGTCACGAAATAGAAGTGATATCGAAAAAAAACTACAATAACATCAAGTTGACTGGGGATTTTATTCATTTGTCATGACAAAAATGTGCTTTAAGACTGTTTTAATGGAGTAAATGGACAGTGAAATGTTGAAGATTTGAGACAGCAGACTGAACGAGCTGGGCAAAATACCCGGCTTATTTTTATTTTCCGCCTGATCTGCAGCACGCGAGTGGAGGTGGTGAGAGCGTACCGTAGCTGAAGGCTGTTTTGCCAGCGCTGTGTGTGGTGTTCATGTGATGTACGGACGTGGTCGTTGTCACTCGTTTTCAAGATGTATGAAATAAATACCGCAAATGTGCGGTCATCAACAGAAATGGAGAGTAAGTTCACCTTGATAAATTAATAAAACAAAAATAAAAAATGATGAAAAATCATCAAGTTCTGATTCTGAAGGCCTTTTTTTTAATTAGGCCTAAACTAAAGCTAATCAAAAAGTAGTAAATCAATGAATCAATTCAGAATCAGATGATGTCAACAAAACTACTATTTGTTAAAAATATTACCTGATTCAATTCGTTTTGTTTATTTCTAAGTTTCAAATGCTGAACATTCAACAAACAAATGCATCATCACTGTGGGTTAGACCCAGTAACTGGGGCGCTGTACTCCTTTTTTTGAGATTATCTGTCATAATTATGACAGAAAATGTCAAAATCTCAAAAAAGGAGTACAGCGCCCCAGTGACTGGTTCTAACTTTGGGTTTTGCATAAAAATTGTACTATTTTAAGTATTTGATAGGCTGTCCATTCAATGTGCACTGCAATTACATTTTTAAATAGTTGCGATAATCGTAACCCTCCATCCTCCCGACGGGAACCCTCCATCCTCCCGACGGTCGGAGACCGTCGGGAGGATGGAGGGTTACGATTATCGCAACTAATTTTTAAAGTAATTTTATGCGGGACTTTTCTGTTTTCAAATTCAAGGAGAACTGTGATATATGTCAGTAAATTAACTAATTAATACAAAAAATGATTTCATAATAAAATACCTTTTTATTTTAAACAAATACTACTATTTTACGTACTATATTTATAAAATGGTTATTGACTATTGAATACACCTTACTGATTGATTCTTGATGAGATTTCTGATTATCAGATATTTATTAAACATATTGTGTTTTCTTTTGCCATTCAAATCAAATCAAACTGGCGCCATTCTAGTTGTGATGATTGTAAACCTCGATTCGCCTGGTTGATCTTAGGAAGGATGGGGTAACGATTATTGCAACTAGCGATATTCATGGCTATCCCATACTTGTTTAAACCATAAATCCAAGTTGCCTCACGGAACCCACGGAAGAAGAAAATCAAGCTCCTAGGACACATTTGTTTTCTTTCTCTATTTTCAAAACAAAACATGACGCAAAAGTTGTTTTAAAACTTGTTAAATTGAAGTTAAATAGAAAAATTGTGTATACTTTCTTTTGTATAACATTTAATTTCTTATTTCTGTTTTCTGTTTTTTTTTTTACAGACCCCAAGTTTGACTTGGGCCCAAGAAATAAAAACAACAATCATCCCTCGGTCAGCATTAGTAAGGAGGACATAGCGTCAGTCATTAAGCTCAAACCTCCAGCCAAGAAGACATGGGAACCAGACGTGAAGACGATGATCTCCACAAAGAAGTGGCTGAGCACCTACGGTTTGAAGAAGAACCGTTTGACGATGGATCAGATCTTGGCCACTATTGGATTCAAACACAGCGATGGTAAGTCCAGGGCACGGTTTCATGAAGCTGTTAAGCAGAAAGTGTTTGCTGAGCGAAAAATGAGTGGGGCACCAGTTCCAACAATGTAAACTTCATGGAACTTTGGCTGGTTACCTGTTTCCTGTTTCTGCTAAGCAAGATTTTTCCTTGCTTAGCAAGTTCTTGTGCTAAAAGGCTTTATGATATTGGGTCAGGTGTCATGGGCTATATATCATTAGGATTCGGAAGGGGTCCTTCTCAATCTTATAAAGTAAGCATTCGCGGTGACACCATGTGGTTTACATCTCTTTTGAGTAGTGGTTCCGAAGGAACCGGTTGACTCAACGTTTCGGACAGTATTTTCTGTCCGTTGTCTGGAGACTTCTTTTTTTTGTATGAGCTGTGGACTAAACTGAACATCATAGTTAGATGGGTAATTGGTCACTTTAAGCCATTTGACGGAGTCTTCGTCAAGGTCTATGAGTCCCTGCTCTATGCAGATAATCAAGGTCATGAGTTCTGAATACATTGTTTTCAACTAAAATAATAGCTGGTCACTTTGCTAGGAAAAGGCTTAAAAGCAGGATTTTAGGTTCACTTCTCCTTACCAGTGGGCGCCGGATGACCTGTTTTACACGCAAATGTTTCCCCTTGCCTGGAAACGGAAGTCGTCTTAAGACATCATTATGTAACTTCAGACCACCTGAGCAAAGGTCGCCTTGTCATTCCACTGTGGAGCAAACACACATCACACACACACCCTCTAACGCTCCGTTTCACCCACACAAGGACAAAAAAGGTCTTGAATATATTGTCGTTTAATGGCTATTGAGAGGCGCTTTTTGTGTGATCCCCGGTTATAAACCTTTGTCCCTTTGTTCCAAGAAAAGAGTTATGAGGCATGGAGAGGCTTCTACATTGTCCATTGTATTTCAACTCAATGGAGGCAAGTCTTGAGCCAGCAATCGAACCATAATGATAGATGGTTCTGTGTTTATTACCACTCCTATGCCATAGGTAATGGCCGATGTTTTACAATTCACAGTGTGTGAAATTGACATTTTCTCGGTCAAGAAACAAAATGGAGGATCCAATAAAGAGAATCTTTGTTCTCTTGGCATTGCCAAGTCAGGGTTTCTATGTGCCATCGGTACCCTCAAAGGAAAAAGATTCCGGCAATTCCGCCCCCCAAAAAATGCCAGGGGGGATGGGACAAAAAACAAAAAAGATTAATCCTGGTGGCAACTGGTTGAAAATTAACAGTTTAAAAACATGATTTTTCTCACATTTTCATAAACTAATTTAAAAACAATTGTAAAATAATAATTTGTATGAATTTGATCATGAGTTTAAAAAACACCAGAATTATTCCCCATTACCATAGGATTTGATCAATTAGGCCATTAGAATGCTGCGTTCAACAAACAGATTCATAAATTAATTCAACGACTGACAATGTTCCCTCTGGGCATTAGACGTCGTGACTTCATTCCGTGCATTCATAATGATCAAATAAATCAAGGCATTGTAATTTTAAAGGACTGGTAATTCCCTGGATGAATATAAAACAGATCATATTGCTTGAAAGCAAACTCTGATTCAACATTTTGAAAGAAGAACTTGCCACCACTACACACCCTGTGTGGTAGTTCAGTCTCCATGAATGTAAAGAAAATCCCACCGTTAACAAGAGCAAGCAGTAAATTACAATTGAATTTAAGAGGTGGGAGAATGTTTGGCAGACTGCTCCATTGAACTCAATGTATTAAATGACCTGATCCCTCAGGTTTGATATGTCTAGCATGGTAGCCTTTGTCTGATTGTGTACAACCAGCAATCGGATGCTGTCAATACAAGACCCTCAGTAGTTGTGGATTCTTAAGATTAATCGGATCCCAGATTAACCAAACTGATTAAGCGTCATGGTAACGCTGTACACCGGTCCAGTTGGCTCTGCTGGGAATGACTGAACAAAAATACCCACGTACCCCATGTACACTGTAAATGTAGACCTACACTATGCTAATAAACCTGTCCCAAAAGCTGAAGGTCATTCTACTTTGATTGGTTTTCAGGAGAAGTAAATGTAGAAGAATAACCTGCTATTAGACCGATCCAATAAGCCCCGCCCTTGCTGTATTGACCAATCACAGACGTAATCGGCAACCGAAAGTCTGTCAAAAGTCCCTCAAACATGCTGGTGCATATGGCACGCGTGCACAGTGGGCGGGGCTTAATGGATCGGTCTATTCCTTTGGATGCGACTTCAGAAGAATATTTTGTCCATAATTTTTTACAATTTTCACAAAGACAGCTGAAGATGCATAATTTGTTTGAATACACATTGTCCAAGATTCTCAGTTCCCCAACACGCCTCACCTTCGGTGCGAAATCCAACATAACATTTCTGGCCAAAATGTTTGTGAAACACCTTGAGTTGTTCCCACAGCAACCGTGCCCTTTTGCCACACCGGCAAATCAGAGTTGATAAGATACAATACATACTACCCAATGGCGTCATCTTCTATTGAATTGTTACATCAATAACCATCCGTTACCAGGTGCTCGTTTCATGTGTCTGTACTGTTGGCCCTTTGTGTCAATACAGTGTTCAATTAGCGGTAACTTCCTTACTACAGACGGTTGATATCTCATGATTTATTAATCTACTCATTCATCAGTGATTAAATGACGATTGTTGTTGACAGAGTCAACAAGTACTACTGAACATATGAACTTTATTTTTTTTAATAATCTAACCGATATTCGGTGATATTATGTTTGTCTGAATTCAAAGTGGGCATGATTAAGTTTTGCTGAGTCCATTTTTTAAAGACACTCTGAAGCCCATGGTTGGCATTGCTAAGGGAATTTGTATAACGATTCAGAAATGCATCCTGCTAAGCCCTTCAAATGACAGTGTTAAAATAAAAAAAAACAATCGTGGAATGATATTTATTATACCACACACATACATCCTTGTATTTTGATTGGTGGAACACGCGTCACGTGTCATCCTTTATTTTGCCATGTATAACAGCCGCGAGGCTCCAAATTTCATATTGGAGTCCACTATGGATAATTATTGGACACTTTGTAGCATTGTTCGTAGCAATAATCGTTCACCCCCTGTTTGTCCAAATGAGGCAAGGTTGTAAAAAGCTGGGCTCCTGAATGTAATGTTACAGCAAAAATCATTGCAACAATAGCGAGCAAGGTTTGTTGTAAGGAACTATAATTTCTCCTGAAGACGAACAGAGTATACTGTTCGAAACGTCGAGACCCCAACGGCTCTCCAGAAGAGTTTTTTCATACATGGTTGTACCCGCAAGTTTACTATTTAATTATAGTTCCTTATTATTTTTCACACCATGCAAAGCTTCAAACATCACTTAAGGTTTGTTGTGTCGTTCTGTGATTTTTTTCAACATTTTATTTCTTAACAAATGAAAGGGCATACTTATGAATGAGAATAAAAGAGTGGTGTTTCGGTCTTAATCGACCGTTTAAAACCTGACAGTATTGCGGCTGTGCGATAAAGGCCCTGACCTATGGCTCGTGGCTTTAGGTCTACATGCACACGTGTATATCACATGGGCCGGGACACTGACGTTTTTTAAATGATCGATTAGGACCTCGTCACCACTCTTTTTATTCCCTTATTCCCTTATTAAAAGCCTGTACCATAGTACATGAAAGTCAGCTCTTGCACTCATTGAAAAGTTCTTACTTATTTCCAAGGACCAAATATCACCTGTCATATGCATCCAATATTTCTGTAGTATATCACATTGACCATTGACGCAGATATCCTTATTAATGACACTCTCAAGCCTACGATTGCAAATGCTCAGGGAAATCATTTTGATAGCTCATTAGAAATGCAGACTGGTGAGCCCTGCGTATGACAGTATTAAAAAACAATAACCATAAGTTAATATTTGATATTCTATCATGTCTATAGCCTACTCAGATTGGTGCAGATGTATTTTTCCTTTTGTGTCGCATCAGAGACAGCATATTTATTGACTGTACATAGGGCTGACATCTATGAATAAATATTGATAGTTTGATGCTTGAAAAGATAACAGTTGTGCTCTATCCATATAAAGAACAAATATCACTACCAACAAATTGTTGTGCAGTTACCGTGGTTACATGTAGATGTCGACAGACAAAGGTCTTAAAAGACAAGAAATAAGATAGTAAAAGATTGTCCGGGCTGCTGTGATTTTTGCTGAACAATTAATTACTTCAATCAAACTAAGTTTATAAGAGCATGTTATTTTGTAACAAATAAAATTGATAAATCCCGACAGCTTGTAAAAGTCTACCAAAATGTTTTTTTTTTTCACAATGCGCAGCCTAATTGTTATTCATATAGTGCGTGACTTACAAGGTGACCTATGCACAATTGACAAATCACATATAGCGCGATGTATAATTATTCATCATATTTTAGCGCAATGATGAAGTTGCACTTTGAATAGGACATGCCCATATTTAAAAAAAAAAACTAAAAAAGCGTGGGGATGTATTTATTGTTGTCCCACAAAAATTATTTTTTCAAAATTAATTACTCCATCATTATTCGATGATTGATTCTTTTCGTTCGATATGTCATTTGAAAGTTCATACCTTTAGTCAGCCTACAAAAATAGCAGTTCAACATTTGGATTATTTTTTCCTTTTTGAAGATGAAATCGCCTTGAGCATCTTTAATAAAAAAAAACTTACATGAAAGATCTTCTTTTGTATCCATATTCTATTTGAACATGATTACGTTTGAAATCTGTGAAGTTCATTTTACACTATTATTTTATTTTCTGTTCAGGCATGTTGATCTATTTAATCTATTCATTTATTTAGTTAAAGTTGTGTCCAAATCATATTTCGTGTTTTAATTATAAATTAATTTATTTATTGTAATTGTAACTTTGGTATTTACTTTTTAAACTGTTATTTCTAAGTTCTCTCTTGCCTCAGTGGAGGCCGTATAGAGAAATAAAATTCATTGTCCTTGTCATTGTCATTGCCATTGTCATGGTCATTGTCATTCTCATTGTTATTGTCATTGTCATGTCAGGTTGACTTAGTGGTTTCTTCCATGCCTTTCCCTTCTGTCAGTCTGTGAACCAGAGCCTTGCTTGTGGATCGGGTTTTCAGACTGTACCTGATGGCGTGGGTTTTCCCTACTTGGGGTTTTCCTCCCACATCTAAAACTGACATTTCTTCATCATCTTCTCTTGATTTCAGATTATGACCGAGCTTTAAAGAAACCAGTGTGCTCCAGATATGGTGAAGGGCTATTCACACGATATCCAACAAGAAACGGAAAAGTTTACAATGTCAACGTGAGTTTTTTTTTCACCATTTTGATAAAATGTGCTTATAAAATACAAACAATTTAACTCAAATAATGACATTAGCAAGATAATTGGGTTGGCGTAGTGGTATCTTTCCTCACCTTGCACCTCGAGGAACCCAGTTCGCACCCTGCCGGGGGCATCTGCCATGTGGATTGGGTTTTTCAGTCCCTACCTGATTGGGTGGGTTTTCCCTGGAATAAATCTCTGGGGTTTTCCTCCCACATCTAAAACTGATATTTCTTTCCTTGTCTTCTCTCCATGTGGTTCTTGGCTAGTATAGCGAGTAAGTTCGCTTTTCTGAGAATTCTTGGCATCACAACCAGAATTAATGAAATGAAAAAAATGAAATAATTATACACATTATGTCAGTGAAGCATCAGGACAGAGTGCTCTATACATTTATGACCAACTCACTTAACATCATCAACTCAACTTCATGCCATTTTCATCACGCGCTATTAAGAAAAACTGATTATTATTGAAAGGAATGCGAGTTGTCATGGTAACATATACATGCTGCTCCATCAAGCAGCACTTTCCTTTATAATTCAGCTACATTGTACCATCAAATCAATTGAAGGGCATCAGCCACAGAAGTGTTAAAAATAAACCCCCTTGACTGCAGTCTACTTATATAGCTATTTTTAAAAAGAATTTCACATAATTATAGTGGGGGCAGATAGGGGAAATATTTGGGGGAATTGTGCCTTCGATGATACAAGCCTGAAATTTGTCAGAATATGTCATGAGAAAGATATTTGGCTATAGGGCCATCGCCGATTTGACCTTTGGAAAAGTATAGATATTACAGTAAGAAGCAATTTTCTAAATTTGAAAAATGGCTGCCATTTCTTGTTATCATACCAATAATTATTCAAAGGACAAATCTGCAATGGCCCTAAAGCCAAATATCTGTCTTATGACCATACCCTGTCGGTGTGCCAAATTCCACGCTTGTACCATCAAAGGCACAATCCCATCATCTACCTGTCGTACTAATAGGGATCAACTGACCCCAAATTTTAAATGTCAATTAAAACTTTAGAAATGTTCAAACTTAGCAGCTTGATTTTCCGTGACAATACGTTATTTTGCAATGGCGTGTCCTGGCCGAGTGGATAAGAACACTGGACTCAAGCTCATGTGTTTCTGATCAGCAGAGTGTGGGTTCGAGTCCCCGTCGTGACACTTGTGTCCTTAATCAAGACACTTAACCATTATGGCTGCGTCCTTCGGATGGGACGTAAAACTGTAGGTCCTGTGTGTTGTGTAATGTACGTAAAAGAACCCAGTACACTTATCGAAAAGAGAAGGGGTTCCTGGTTTGACTGGCTGCAGATTGCGCCACAGCATTTTGTAAACTGTTACATAGTGCTATGTAAAGGAACAGGTCTCAAATCGTAACTCCACATACCTTGCAGGAAAAAATACTGAGTGCTTTGAGACGCCCATTGGGTGTGATAAAGTGCTGTATAAGAACTACGTATTATATACATATGTATTAAACCAAGCACCCAATGCCTTTTTTCTTTTTGTTGCATGGAAATAGGTAAAAGTCGGAAAGGAGAAGATCAAACAACTAGAAAACAGTCTCTTAGCAGCCATCAACCTGTATAAACGTCGTATTGAATGGTTGACCAGTGAAGCGAGGAGGTTATTTGGTGTCATTGAAGATCATTGTGTGACCATTGTGCTGGACATCAAGACAACATCCCCGATGTTATTTGACCATTGTCGTAATGCTATCATCAGGGTTTTAGATGAGCAAGTGTCACAGATTGCCAAGTTCAATTTGATCAGGTGAGATGCTTTAAATTGCCAGATAGTTAGTGATAACCATTCCGTCTATTCGATGCAACAAGATCATGTCTCCTAAATAATCGCGTGTTTTAGAAAGTCAAAATGTGGTATCTCACTTATAATAACCCGTATGTACACACAAAGTCAGATGGACGCCGAAATATGATGTTGTTGCACGGAATGTGTTCGCACAAGATACGACTTTGTTGCAGAATCAAGTTGCAACCATGGGCAAGTTCGCGCAAGGACAATTGTCGACTAACTTCACTCGAACGCTGTCTAGTCACCTATGGTTAGTCAACGCTAGTCAACTATTTGGAACCAGTCTACTGACGGTGGTCGCTCAATGGTTGCTTCGCTGGTTATCACAGGATTTGGTCGTTCTTAATTGTGACAGACTGCACGGGAAACATGACAAAATAAAAATAAAAATAAAAATGGCGTAATCGGCAAAGGAGAAGAAAATGTGAGTAGGCCTATGTAGTATGTTTATAACAATGCAAACATACTACTGGAGGTCGCCATGTTGACATTACACAATAAGCTTACGCTAGTTTGACTAGAGTCATTCGCGCTTTAATATTAAAGCGCATGCGCACTGTTAGACACAAACCAACCATTGGTTGACGATGGTTGCTGCGCGAACTTGCCCCTTGTTGCACCGACATGATTTGTAAAAAAAAATCATGCAAGTTCTAAAGTTCTAAAGTAGATTTATGAAAACAAGATTTCTTTTGCCATTGTTAACTTGAAATGTTAGCCTCAACCTTTTTATCAATTTTATGAAATAGCTTACAGATGTTGAACATTTAAAGCTAAAAAGACAATCCGTAGAGAAAAGATTCATATTCAGCGTGTCGAGGCCGAATGCTCTAGCGCATACAACTCAGGTTCTTTTGTCCGAGTCATTGGGGTGTGGGTAAAAGTCGAGACTGAGCAAGACGCTCAACTATAATTGCTTCTCGTCAACCAGGGGTAAAATGGGTACATGACAGGGTAGAGATTGTTGGTGTGAATGATTAGCAGACTGTGCGCCCATTTATTGGCTGCCGGTGCTGCATACTCCTAAGGAGTTGAGATGGTTTTCAGGAATAATCAGGGGCCAATGAACAGGGGGAATAATGTAAGGCCCTTTGAGAGGCCTACGTGGCTTGAAAAAGCATCATCATCATCATTCTCTGTAATCCATCTCGGGGGGGAACGTAGAGCCACCCAGCTCATTCAGCCTGCCACAGCTGCTGAGCCCTTGATTGATGGTGAACTTCCAGTTGGCGCACCCAGGTGTTGCGTGGTCGGCCTCTGGGTCTCCTCCAGGCAGGGGTAGGGGGGAGTCCCCCTCGAACGTCAGTGCTCAGCTTGAGAGCGGCATGAGCAGGCGTGTCTTCCGTGAGACGTCATACAATGAGGGAGTGGCATCTCCGTGAGATGGATGATGAAGTTGAAAAAAAAACCACATCTTAAATACACAATAGTATCGTTATATTACACAAGTGTGAACTTTCCATTCCTCAAAAACAAAGGAAAAACAAACAAAATCTGTGGATTGACCAGACTACAATGATGCATTTTTTTTTTTATTGATTATTGTTTCCAGGGCTGCACAAGACATGGTGATGTTCCAACCTCACGCAGTACCAGTGTCAAGAGACAGTCTGCAGAATGCAATGGACTGGTTACGTAACCTAGACAGTGTGGCAGCCACGACAAAAACCAGCGCATGTGAAGGTATCAGAAAAGCGTTTGAAGATAAAAATGTGAGTATTTGTGCTTTTAAGAAATGCTCTCCAAAGGGCACTGTAAAGCGGAGCAAGCTTCGTTATGGCAAAAGCAGAGGGTAGCGATTGTTCGCATCACAGACATTTACATCTCATTTGCTTTCATGTTTGGAGTGTTAAAAGGGGCT
This sequence comes from Marthasterias glacialis, assembly GCA_911728455.2. NCBI lineage: Eukaryota > Metazoa > Echinodermata > Asteroidea > Forcipulatida > Asteriidae > Marthasterias > Marthasterias glacialis. Next base: position 20,257,196 of record OU452228.1, read on the forward strand.
TAATGTTTTACTGTTTAGGTTTACAGCACAATACAGAGAAAGAAAAAATGACAAGAAAAGAACCAAGAAGAAAGGACATTGTTCAAAGATAGCCTGTCCTCTGGAGTATCATATAATAACATTATAATAACTACATGTAATATGATAACCAGTTCTTATGTAGTGCATTTTACAGTAATGTTTCAATGCGCTTTACAGTAGTAATCTTTTCTCAGCTCCCTGGGGGAGTATACAGCCTCGAGCTGCCGTGGTGCTCCGGAGGCTTTGTCAAACACAATATCAACCTCTACCCTCGCAGGTACCCATTTATACCCCTGGGTGAAGAGAAGCAATTACAGTAAAGCATCTTGCTCAAAGGCACAAGTGTCATGACCGGGATTCGAACCCACACCCCGATGATTTGACCACCAGAACTTGAGTCCGGTGCACTTGACCGCTCGACCATGACATGCTACAGTAGAGGATTGTAAACAATGGGAAAAACTGTAGTAACATTGTTTAAGCAAGTGGGATTGGCACAGTTTTTGTTTTAGGTAGAGCTTTGTCATTAACCACTTCACAACGATACTAAAAAAATTGACCGTGCATCTGCGCCATATTATTTTTTCGGAACTTCCGGAATAATTTTCTTTCGAGAATATGGATGTCACAATGAAACCCTGACTAAACAAACTGTAATATATCTATAATTAAAAAAAAAGAAGCACAAAAAAGATGGTCAAATGTTGAATTTCAGTCTGATAATTATTGTTCAAATCCGTTGAATATCAAAGACTAATGAGATAAATCTTCTCTTACTGCTTGTGCAAATAAAGACAGGTTCAACTGCGTTATTCTCATTTTTATTCTGGTCTTGTAAAAGAAAAAATCTGGTCTAGTAAAACATTTGAGCAAAAGGCCCCTGCGGTCTTGTGGATTTTAGCTCCAAATTTGAGCCCTGATGTATGTTTGGGGCGTATTGTTTACAATTTCTGTCGAGCACCATGAGCACTACTGTGTGATGGATTTGACCGCTAACTACAAGTTGCCTCGATTGTTGTTATTACTCAAGAAGTTGTTTGAGTGTTTGTTGTGTGTCTTCCCCCCCCCCCCTGCAGATAGAGGCAGTGTACCTGTTTTCAGAAGGATCTTCAGCTGGCTGCAATATGGAATTGATGCTGCAGAAAGTCAGAGATGCTCCTGTCCCAATTAACGTTGTTGCTTTCAATAACACTGATTCTACAACCATTAAATTCCTGAAAGATGTATCAAGGCTGACTGGCGGAAGGTAACTATTGCTAACACACATTATTGTGCTTTAAAGTTGTATGCTGATGTTATTCAATCATTTTGAAAAGACAATGAGGGTGACTATGAAATGATTTGTTGCACACAAAAAAAGTTCAAAGCCCCACATTGAAAGTGTTACGCTATGTGTATTTACCCAAAATAATTTGGGTGATTGGTATTTAAAAGCTTTGTCTGATTGAATGAGTAAACATAGAAATTGTACCAGAACTCACCTTTATCAAAACTCAACCCCCCCCAAAAAAAACCCCAATAAACCAAGCTAAAACGTTTACACAATTTTGGTGATTATAATTCAAAAGCTTTCTTTGATGTAAAGTGCATTGAGACGTTATTGTGAAATACAAGAACTAGTTATTATTGTTATTATTATTTGATCTAATGAGTAAACATGTAAATGTACCAAACCTCATCTTTTTTAGCCCCCCGTCCCACACAATCAAAACCCAACAACCCAACAAAACAAACAAACAAACGAACAAACAATTAACCAAGCTAACGCTTGCTGATACATAAAGTGTTTATGTATTTACCGATTGGGAATAACTGTAGAATATATGACCACTTAGTTTGTGAAATTTTCCCTTTTGTCATGTTTGTTAAACAATCCTCTACACTCACTAATCTTATTAACCATTTGCTGCAGGGATTTTTTTTCCCTGTCCCCTTGGCAGGATTCTTTTGGCAGAATTGCCAGAATCCTTTTCCTTTGAGGGTACTGCTGGCACAAAGAAACCCTGACTTGACAATGCCAAGAGAACAAGATTCTCAACCAAGAAAATGTCAAATTCATGCAGTGTGAATTACAAAACATCGGCCATTGCCTACAGCATAGCATTGGTACTAAACCAGGAACCATGGCTGCATTGCGGGCTCACTCTGACTTACTTCCATTGAGCCCGAATACAATGACTAAACAATGGTGGAAGCCTCTCGATGTCTCGTAATCCTGTTCTTGGAACAAAAAGACAAAGGTCTGGAAATGGGGTTTACGCAAAAGCCACCTCTCAGTAGCCAGAAAACGCCAATATATTCAAGACCTTTTTTGTTCTTTGTGTGGATAAAACCAAGCATTAGACGGCATGTGTGTGGTCTGTGCACGCTCAGCAGTGGAATGTCCTGGCGACCTTTGCTTCGGTATTCCGAAATTACACAATGGCATCTTAACATGGCTTCCGTTTCCAAGCAGGGGAAATATTTGAGTGTTCGCACGTCATCCAGCGCCGACTGATTAATAGGACGACCCATTCTTGAATTGACCTGGGATTGTTAACCACAATTAATTTTTCTTTTCACTAAAAGGTTCCATGCTTTTGCGTTCAACAAGCTTGACTCTGATGTTAGTGGAACAAGCGGCTTCTCCATGGACAACAAAATCTTGATGGGTGGCGTACCCCCGGGGGCTGGTGCCAGGGAAGACGTAGTCGCCATGTTTACTGAACTTGAAGAGGCTCGCCATGTACTGTCTGACGTTCAAGTGTTGTTGGATAACGCTATTCCTGATGGGAAAGTAGATACTGGTAGGAGATCAATTATCGTTCATGAGAATGTTTATTTTTAATTTTCAGTTATCTGATTGTTGTGATGTTGTGTTTCTAAGCGTCATTGGGGTGGGGGTATGGGGGGTGTTAGTCCAATCTGAAGTGGTGTGATTAACCTAGAAGTTGTTTGGAGTTATTACAATCAAAGTTGGACTTTATGGTTTCGGAAACTATGTTAAACATTACAGATAGATTGCTAATAATTAGTATTGACTAACATCCAAATAACGGTGTTTTCATGTCAGATAAGAATACAATCAACTTTTACCAGATGAGCAAACATTTAGGCTTAGTGTTGAACTTTAGCTCAGCGGCTGCTTCACTTGACGCTTTTGGATGTATTTTTCCATTAATTAAATTTGGCTATAAATACATACTGTTTTGCCCATTTTGACATCTTGATGTTACCAACGTACAGCTGAGGATTTTTACGTGCAATCTAGAATCTAGACAAAGTTTGTTCTTTAACCAGTTGCTGCCAGGATTTTTTTTTGTTGTTGTCCTGTCCCCCTGGCGGTATTCTTTTGGCAGAATTACCGGAATCTTTTTTCTTTGAGGATACTGCTGGCACAAAGAAACCCTGACTTGACAATGTCAAGAGAAGAAAGATTCGTTTTGTTGGATCGGCCGTTTTGTTGCTCGACCGAGAAAATGTCAAATTGTGAATTGCAAAACATCGGCCATTACCTACAGCATAAGAGTGGCGCTAAACACAGAAAAATGGCTTGATTGCCGGCTCACTCTGACTTACCTCCATTCAGCCGAATTACAATGGATGCCTTGTAATCCCCTTCTTGGAACAAAAGGACAAAGGTCTATAATCGGGAATTACACAAAAACTGCCTCTTAATGGCCACAAAATAGGAGTCAACACACAGCCTTGTTTTTGTCCTTGTGTGGGTGAATCGAAGCGTCACACGGCGTGTGCGTTGTCTGCACATGCTATGCACCGGGCGACCTTTGCTCCAGTGGTCGGAAATTAGAAAATGGCATCGCAAGAAGACCTCCGTTTCCAGGCAGGGGAAACATTTGCGTGTATTGACGTCATCCGGTTTCAACTGGTCATGGTACTGAATGAAAAGATATATTCTTTTGAAGATTGATGCATTATCGGAGTCAACCAGATTTGTTGAAATTGAAATGAAAATGTACAAACCAGATTTAGTACATTTGGTCCGAATGAGGTGTTGTGTTTATAAGTATCACAACATGTCTATGCTAATTTGTTATGTTGTTGTTAGTAAACAGAAGTCGTGAGTGTATAATATTTGAAGACATTTACACCTGTTATACTGTCTCTCTAACTTTACATCTTCTGCGATCAAAGATCGTCATTCCATACACTGCAGAATGGTGAAGTAAAATGTAGTAGATATTTGAGATTTTTTGTCTTTTTCCTTCTCTATAACTTTTCATCTTGTCTGATCTCAGCTCGTCAATTCATACAGAATGATGAAGTAGAAGAAACTAAACATTTTTGTTTCTTACTTACCTTCTCTCTAACTTTTCATCTTCTCTGATCAAAGTTTGTCAATCCATAGAGAATGTGCAGGTAGCAGAAACTGAAGATGTTTATTTTTTGTTTACCTTTTCTCTAACTTTCATCTTCTCGGATCACATCTCGTCAATCCACACAGAATGGTGAACTAGCACAAACGGAAGATGTTTATTTATTTTTTAAACTTTTCTCTAACTTTCATCCTCTCGGATCACATCTCGTCAATCCACACAGAATGGTGAACTAGCACAAACTGAAGATGTTTATTTATTTTTTTTTTTTTACCTTTTCTCTAACTTTCATCTTCTCTGATCGCAGCTCGTTAATCCACACAGAATGCTGAAGTAGCAGAATCTGAAGATATTTATTTGTTTTTAAAAGCTCTCTTTTCATCTTGTGTGATTGCAGCTCGTCAATCCATACAGAATGGTGAAGTAGCAGAAACTGGAGAGCGTAGTGAGCAATATATGAGCTCCAAGGAGTGGATATACAAGCATGGATTGCGAGCTCGAAAGCTGGATCTGTACGATGCGTTGAGCGTCTGCGCCTTCAAGCATTGCGATGGAGTTGTAGATGTCAAGAGACCACCTGATGATGAGTACACAGATGCGGTAAGATGGTTTACAACTTCCTGAAATTCTTACAACAAAATACTCTGCTCTTCAGTGTTGCTTGCAACTGTTTCTTGTTTATTGCTTAAGTGTGGTGTGGAAAATCAAGTCATTTTTTGTTTTGATGAGTTTGAACAGAGTTTGAGAATATTCATATGTTCTGCTTAAAGATTTTTGTACTAACCGACTTTGCATTTGTTAGTTTATAAGGTTTCTCAAGTGTTTCATTATGGAAGCTTTTATCATACTGGTTCATGCATGTGATTTCTCAGGATTTTTCCAGATTTCAGGATTTTCGTTTTTGTTTTGATGAATTTGAACAGAGTTGGAGAATATTTATTTCCGTTCCATTTGAAGTTTTTTTGTAATAATCGACTTTCCATTTGGTAGTTCACAAGGTTTCCCAAGTATTTCATATTATTGAAGTCTTCATCATTCTGATTCAGGCATGTGATTTCTCAGGATTTTCCTGATTTCAAGATTTTCTCAAAATCTCCTTGAGCGTTCAAATGTTCTTGACAGCAATAAAGAAGTCACCAAAAGAGAGAAAGAAATAGTCCACATTCCACAACCTGTAGCTTTGTTTTTATGTTGATGCACAGAGTCTGTAAACCTCCTGAATGTAACATGTGGGAGTTTCCTGGCCCAGAGCAAGTGGGAACCCAGACCCACGAGCCATTTCCAGGAATTTTCACACTCATCAAGCCTCATCCCTTCTGATTTCAGGAAAAAAAAAAAAAATTACAAAACATTCCCATAATACAAAGTTTCAAAACTTATATTGTTTCTCTTGACTTTATTTAGGCAACAAGGAACAAGTTGGTAAATGCCAAGTATTGTGATAAATTCTGCCATGTCCACTGGAAGGATGGATCCCTAAAGCATGTTCACGTCACGGCTGATATTCATCGTAATTACGAGAAGAAAATGAACGTAGCTCTTCAAGACTTTCAGAGAAGGTAAAGTTGAGCAGCTCAGGTTGGGACTAAAGTTCTGCAGCAAGATGTGGCGTGTCGTGGCCGAGCGGATAAGAACACCGGACCCAAGCTCTGGTGTTTCTGATCAGCAGAGTGTGGATTCGAGTCCCGGTCTTGACACTTGTGTCCTTAAGCAAGGCACTTAACCATTACTGCTGCGTCTTTCGGATAGGATGTAAAGCTGTAGGTCTCGTGTGTTGTGTAATGCACGTAAAAGAACCCAGTGCACTTATTCCAAGAGAAGGGGTTCTCCCTGTTGTACCTGATCTGCTGGCTGCAGATTGCGCCACAGCACCTTGTAAACTGTTACATGGAGCCATGTAAAGGAACAGGTCTCATACTTCAAAAACGAAACTCCGCATACCTTGCAGGAAAAAATACTGAGTGCTTTGAGATGTCCATCAGGTTTGGTAAAGTGCTTTATAAGAATTGCATATTATTATCAAGGTTCTATCCTTATTCATGTTTATTCATGAATGGCTTAATCCATTACAACCTGCACACAACTTCAACCTTAGTCATTTACTCACTGAACGGGTCAGGGAAAAGTCACCGTGTTAAGTATTTTTGGACCATCGTAGTCCTCAGATCACGCTCTATCTACAGCTGTTTGGTGTGATCCGCTAGCATATGTAAAAACCGAGATCTGAAGTCTCTTGTAATCTTGGGGCGGTTTTTGGGCGGTTCAGTGAGTAAAAGGCTGGGTGGTTTCGGGACAGTGTTGGACTGTGAGTAACCTTTTGTGTTGTTTTTCTGTCGTATTCAGAGTTGACTGGCTGCAACAAGGCAGTAGAGAATTATTTGGTACCATCATTGAGAATGAAGTTTACATTCTGATTGATACATCAAACTCAATGGAGAATCATCTAGGACTTGTTAAAGAGAAGCTCTTCAAACTTATGCAGGTTAGTAAGATATGATGCAGGTAAAAGCAATTTACCAAATTGGTTATTACTCTAGAATGTTTTCCCGAAGGCTAAATAAATAGGTACGGGTTCGAATCCCACCCGTCACATATATGTTTAGCATCATGCCATTCTGAAGAAAAAAGGAGGTGGAGACCTTTTTTGTTCTTCTTTTTAAAAATGGCCACCACCTCATTTTCCAAGATGGCCGCCGGCTCATTTTGTGCTCCATGGTGCAGGGAACCAGCGTAAAGTTAAGTCGTAATTTAAAAAAAAATCAACTTTTCTTTCTCCAAAGATTTTGATGGGGAAAAAACAAAAGAAAAAACACGCAGGCTCCAAAATAAGGAAGTGGGCAGAGATGCTAAACATGTAAAACATTTGTTTATTTTGCCTGAAGTCTTTCATTGTTTATTTCATCAGTCTATTTATATGCTTAGTTGCTACTTTTTTGCCTTTTGGTAGCCCATTGTATTACTCAAAAACTGTTTTCTTTTTTGTAAACGTCATTTCAAAATTAAGAATTACATTCAGATCAAACTCTGTTGTGTAGATTTTTCTTTCAGACAACATTTACTTGAAGGAAAACTCTTGAAATGAATCGACTGAGATTACAAGAATTTAAACAATCTTGACTCAAGTTGGTTTTGATCAATTTATTTTCCTCTGCAGGAACAACTTCGTCATAAATCTCGATTCAACCTGGTGAAATTCGGAAGTCGCAGTACGTCTTGGAGAGACCGTATGGTTGAAGTGACCGAGAACAGCTTACAGAGTGCATGGCAGTGGGTCCGAAACCTGACCATCAGTGGATCCACAAATACATTAGCTGCTCTCAAGGCTGCATTAGGTGATGTCAACACGCAGGCTGTGTATCTGCTGACTGATGGTAGACCTGATCATGTAAGTTGATTTATTATTAACCAGTTGCTGCCAGAATTTTTGTTTTTGTTTTTGTCCCATCCCCTATGCAGGATTCTTTTGGCAGAACTGCCGGAACTTTTTTTTTTTTTTGAGGGTACCTCTAGCACAAAGAACCCCTGACTTGACCATGCCAAGAGAACAAACATTCTCTTTATTGGATCGTCCGTTTTGTTTTTTTGACCGTTTTGTTTCGACCGTCAGGCAGGGGAAACATTTGTGTGTATTCACCTCATCCGGTTTCAACTGGTTAAGGAAGTCGGTTTTACCACAAATTTAGATCAATGGTTTCTGGAGTTCTTTTGTGCCACAAGTTCCTAGAGAAACTAGGACTACAGCTTGCCCATTGGTGGTTTGTGCACTATTGTGGTTGAATAGCTGTCCCTATGTCATTTTACTACCGATCTTTTACCCATGGGCACATCGCCAAGTCTTAGAGTTTTTCAATAAGGAACACTCCCCCTGAGGTTATTAAACCTTTAGTACCTTTAGAACCTCGAGTGTGTTCAATTTTTTGTAAGATGTGGCTTTACTGAATGGACCTTTTTTTCCCTTTTACTATGGAGCTTTACAATCTAACTATGATTTATTTTGTGTTCTCCCTTTAAGATCATCTCCAAATTGTTTACAGGTGTTTTTGTTGCATAACTCTTTTCATTCCATTTTGTCTTTGTATCATCACAGCCGCCGAAAACTATCCTAGCCCAAGTCCAGTTGCAGAAAGCTATCCCAATTCATACCATCTCATTCAACTGCAACGATCGCGAGGCCAACGACTTCCTTGCGCATCTGGCAGCGGACACTGGAGGGCGCTATCACTACTACTCAGACGATCTCTTAGGAGTCACACCAGAGTCTGCCGGCCCGCAGCCATACGAGAGTGAAGATGTGAGGCTACTGAAGGAGGAGATGAAGAAAGGGCAGGATGACATGAAGAAGTTGGCGGACTTGAGGGCTCAGTGTGCCTTGTTGGACTGGGGCAACTCTAGGAGTGAAGACATTGGTTGTGGACGTGATCATGGGATCAGGTAAGATGGAATAATGATTTGTTAGTTTTACGATACACCGATGTGTGATAAGCACTGTGTGCTCAGCTTCTGTCCTTGAGTCATGCGCAGAAAAATCTACAGGCATAGTGATGTCCGACATGAGTATCTAGTTTCCAGGTAAAAGATAAAATACTTCTTGACAACTCATCATCAAAAGCTTCCCGGAATAGACCTTATGCGTATGACGTTACTATGAGCATCAAATACACAAAAGGGCGCCCTCGCCCTGAGGTAAAAACAGTCTACAACGCACATTCGATGCTGCGGTTGACCTCAGAGATGGCGGCGAACGCACAAGGTCTATAACAAATAACAAACTTTGAACAAGTTCCTGCCATAATGTTTTCAAAACTTAATGTATTATATCTAATATAAACCAGTAAACCAGTACAGGTACAAACGATTAAATAGGTTATGAACACAAAAACTTTCTCTTGAAGACAAACAGAGTATACTGTTTGAAACATCGCTCTTTTCAGAGCCACCACTCCTCCCAAAAGAGATTTTTACATGGTTGTACCCGCAAGTTTACTAGTTCACTAGTTATAGTCACTTCTTATTTTTCACACCATGCAAAGCTTCAAACATCACTTGCAAAAACTAGTTGTGATTGGGATGTTCTGCATTTCCCATGTTCATGGGCAGGTCGAAAGAGATCTGCTTAATTCTCTGGCAGCCTTGAGTTTGTCTCTTTATAATTATTTCGTTGTCTTTGCTAATAAAACCACTTAGATTACGCCCACAATCCACTACACTGAGATCAATTGAAATTTACTTTGTATTTACCCTCAGTTTTGATCTTGTTGTTCACAGTAAGCGGCCGTCTTCAGCGGCAGGTCTACGGTCCGCCTCTCAGATCTTAAGCCGGGATTCAGTCAGCCCCGCCCCGCCACGCCACACCAGACCAATGAGTGCTCATGGTTATCACACCCCGTCTATGCGCCGTCCAATGTCATCACTGAGCATGAGTTCAACTACTCATGAGAGATGTAAACCCAGGGCTAGGACGTCTACCTATCCACCCCGTCCAATCTCGGCAAACTCCAGGAAAAATAAACCAAATGTAACATGTAAGTCAAGGGTAATCAAAAACATAGTGTGGCTCCCAATGATCTCTGACTATTCTCAGGCAATTTTAGAATCCAGTATCACCCAATGTCACGTGACCAAAAAGGAGGAAATCCTCCTTTTCCAAAAGTATCTGAAATGTTGTGAATTCGTCGTTGTCAACATTCGGATAGATTCGTTGATGGTCAGACATTTCTGGGCATGTGTAGACCTTTCTTTTGTCGATAAACAAACCGCGCTGGTTGGCGTGGACGGCCAAATATTAGCAATACATTCAGTCTTGTTGACAGACAAACTTTCTATTTAAAGAAAGTACTTCATATTATCGGTTGTTGGTTTCCAACAAACTCAACACTTTTTTTGAATATTATTTTGATTTTTCAAAGTAAACAAAGCGCGTCATCAGCGCTTCGTATTTTATCCAATGACACCTGTTCACCGATGGTGACAAGTAATGAATATTTTCATATGTTGTGGTATGCTCTACGTTTAAATGAGAGTGATACATAACCTAAGATTTTTAACGAGAGTCGTCAGGGAATCTTTGGTAAGGGAACCAGACTATCAAAAGTACTGCCATTTTTAAAAAATTCTTTATTCATTAACTGGTTTATTCATTTAAAAAACATCAGACGGCAGCCAAGGGTTGAGTTGTGGACATTCTTCACATCGAGTACAAAACAAAACAAAAAAATATATAAAAGGAAAGCTGGTCAAAACACAAATCAAGACAAAATTATTGAATAATCAGCTATAAAACCAATTAAAACTTAAAATTAAGTAATTACAAAAAAAGGATTTTGTGGGCAGAGAAAAAAATTTAAACAGTAAAAATTAAAAATACACTAAAGGAGTGAATCAATAGGAAAGTGTGTTTAGCAAAATAACAAAAATTCGGATTGGAATTTTTCATGAATTGATTAGTTTTACAGAAGAGTTGCTGGTATTTGAAAGTCATTTATAAACAAAACCCTGGGAACTACTGTATCCTTGTTTCCCACATACTTAGGAATGATTTTGACAACAATTTTCACATGAAATGTTCACAGGAATTCGGGGATTCTAGGTGATTGTAGACTTACCAGAGAAATTTGTCATACTGTTTGCATAATTTGCAGTATGTGTACACTTTTTAGAATGTTGGATTTACTTGGTAAGTCTGTTACCAACCAGTGATTACGGTTGTTTCCCAACGTCAAAATGGAGGATTGGTATGACGATCTGAAAATACATTCCAAATGTTTCCTATTGCTAGATGGAGGATTGGAAGGAGGATCTATCAAAACACTTCAGAAACAAGCTCATCATCCTGTATCAAACGATATTACGTTACTTCCCAAATGTTTCCCATCGTCAAAATAGAGGATTGGGATGACGATCTGAAAATACATTCCAAATGTTCTCCATTGCAACATGGAGGATTGGAACGAGGATCTCATAATACACTTCAGAAACAAGCTCATCATCCTTCACTAACGATGTTACTTTATATTCCAAATGTTTCCCATTGCAAGATGGAAGATTGATGATCTGTCAACACACTTCAGAAACAAGCTCATCATCCTGTGTCTAACGATGTTACGTTACTTTGCAAATGTTTCCCATCGTCGAAATGGAGGACTGGTTCGGGCATCTGATGATACACTTCAGAAACAAGCTCATTATCCTTTATCTAACAATGTTACTTTATATTCCAAATGTTTCCCATATGTAAATACACTTTAGAAACAAACTCATCTTCCTATATCTAATGATGTTACTCTACTTTGTTTCCTTCAGATCACAATAAGACAAGTTGGTTGAGATTGAAAGGAAGTCTAGATGGATGGGTGGTCCCAGAGACGAGGAGCATGCTACAAAAGCAACAACAGAGGTTCAATTCAGCCCTCAATGGTAAGAAAAAAAACAACAAGTAATGTCACTTTAATGTAATATTCATTTTAATAAAGTTTGCTCTTGTCAAAAGTTGTTCATAGCTGAAATTGGGAGACATTGGGAATGTATGAATAAGATATGATCGCCTTCTTTATTGTTTACCAACAGGTATGGAAAAGGAGTCGCAGAGGACAAAAACACCCAAAAAGAAGAAACTTGTTGAGTAAGTTAAACTGACATGTTCAACAGCTTTCAATTAAGTTGGTTACCTAAGAGGATAGATAAGGGGGAAAAAAAACAATTAAAGATGCAAAGTCTGTCTCGTAAAGGACAAAAGTCTGGAATCGAGGATTATAAAAAAAACCAGCATAATAGTAAAAAAAGCGGCAAAACAAGACCTTGTTTTTTTCTTTGTGTTGGTGAAACGAAGCGTTAGACGGTTCGTGCGAGCTCTGTGCACGCTCAGCAGTGGAATGTCCGGGAGACTTTTGTTCCAGTGTTTTAATTTTACACAATGGTGTGTTTCAACGTCACCTGTTTGCTGGCACGAAAATTTTTTTAGTGTGTAAACGTCAGCCAACGCCAACTGCTTACACACTTCTAGGTAGACATTAGTGCTGCAATTTGCTTTAGTTTTCCCTTCCATTTTTGAGTAAGAATTGATTTTCTTTTTCAGTCCAAAGACAATGTCATCCAAGCGTTGGTTACAGAAACACGGTCTGAAGGCCCGTCAGCTGACGATATACGATGCTCTGGGTAAGACTGCAGTCAAACAACGCTCCAAGTATGTCCCCATCCTAGACAAGCATGTCATCTCACAAGTCTTCAATGATGTAAGTAAATAATAATAATAACTGGATTTATATAGCGCCAATATTGCCAAAGGATACAAGGCGCTTCTCAGTATTTTTTCCTGCAAGGTATTCGGAGTTATGATTTGAAGTATGAGACCTGTTCCTTTAGCACCATGTAACGGTTTACAAGGTGCTGTGGCGCAATCTGCAGCCGATCAGACCTGGAATACCGGGGCGAACCCCTACTCTTAAGTGTACTGGGTTCTTTTACGTGCAGTTATGATTAAGTGTCTTGCTTAAGGACACAAGTGTCACGACCGGGGTTCGAACCCACACTCTGCTGATCGGAAACACCAGAGCTTGAGTCCAGTGTTCTTATCCGCTCGGCCACGACACGCCAATAAAAGTAGTGAATGTTGTGTCGTATTCAAAGAAATTAAATTTCAAATCTCCTAAATACCATGGCATGTAACTAGACCCAGTAACTGGGGCGCTGTACTCCTTTTTTGAGATTTTAACATTGTCTGTCGTACTAGCGCCCCAGTAAGGAATATGTAGTAACTGCGACGGTCAGGAGGATTTAAAACACCTCTGTTAAAAAAAATGCCTTGGACTCAACAGAATTGCTCAAAATTTGCCTACTGTCTTCTTCAAGTGTTTAGGGTGAAAGAAAATGCATTTAATTGTACTCACGATCATTTTCTGTCCTCCAAATCGATAATTTTTAGGGCCTCTGACAACCCTGCCGTTACAATCGCCATTTTGATTACTATTGTCACGACTGCTTCCTGACTTGAAAAAAATTGGTATTAACGCTATGTGGATTTCATGTTCGCTGATGCCCGGACTTGCATATTGTTTTGCGCATTCAACGCAGGATACCAGCTGTGTAGTGTCAACGACGCAACATTGTACAGCGCGCGCTCAGCCAATCATGACCAATGGAACTTTGTGGTGTTCGTTGACTGGTATCCTGCGTTGACTGCGCAAAACAATATGCAAGTGAGTTCCAGAGTTTAGGAGCAGTACATGGGAATGAACGGTCTCCAGCCTTCTTATTTGTCATTGGAAAGTCAAGGGTAGTCTGGCAGGATAAGCGCAGATTAGCCCATGTAACAGATAAGAGTTCAGTCTGGTCAACCCTAGTGGTATCGATCTTGAGTCTTACTTGATATAGAGATAACTGTTGGTATTCTTCCTGCAGATTCTACCAATAGCCCATGTAACAGACAACAGACAAGAGATCAGTCTGGTCAACCCAAATGGTATCGACCTGGAGTCCTACGATGAGAAACTACAAGAAGCTATTCAGAAATTCACAAGAAGACTGAATAGGATTGTATGGGAAGCTTTAACACCAGAGGAGCAGGAGCAGTAAGTTTTCTTCAGGATAAAATGATACAAATCTTTTGGTTGCCAGGATAATATACACTGGGTCTGATTGTCACAAATTTTCTTGATTTGAGGATCCCTCCCTCCCCCCCCCCCCCCCAGCAGTGAACTTAAGGTAAAATTCTAGGGAGGTGGGGGGCACAAGGGAGTGCACCATTTTTTTCTATGGGGGCCACTTCTGGCCATTTAAAACTGCAGTTTCCATTCACCACCGAAACTGTAGATTCCCCCCCCCCATCCCCTTAGCTGTGAAACTAGGGTAGAATTCTAGAAGGGGGTGGAGTCACAAGGGAGTGCACCAGTTTTTTCTGGGCGGGCATCTCTGGCCAATTAAAATTGTAGTTTCCATTTTGCATTTTTTCCTAAACAAGCCCCTTTTCGGCGCTCTTGGTATGCCGTTTATGAGATAATCTGACGTGGAGGTAAATACGAATACATTGTCTGAGTAGGGAGTGTAAATAGAAGTATAGTTTTAAAAACACTTGAATTACTACTAAAATCTTATAGAATGTTTTATTCTTGTAATTTTAAATCTAAAAATGCCAGTTTTCAAATGGGGGAGGGGGAAGGGGAGGGACATCAGTGGGGGGGGGGTGTGCTCCCTTAGTTATGCCACTGCCCCCTTGTTTTCCTTAAACATTGCTGAAAGACACAAGACAGGCCCCAAATGTCCATACCTCTAGTTTTCTACTTTTGGTGCAGTGAAGAATCTGTTAATCCTCATTGGAAGTTATTTTATCTACAGAAGATAAAAGACTAAAATCTTAAAATAAAAAAAGCTTTCTGGAAGATCAAATAAAACAACTTATGAGCTAGTATTAGTAATTAGATAATTTGGATACAATAGTATGCACCATTCCACCTGGAATGGTTCAGTTTGAATAAAATAAAATAAGAAAACTAACATTTAATTTGCATTCAGAAAAAAATACGTGAGATTGCTTTAATTTCATCTTGGAATAGAATGACTCATGAGGAATGAAGTGGCTTAAAGGTACAATAGACTCCAGTGATCACCTACAAAAGCTGTGTGAAGAAATCATTGGTATTCAGTTCCAACTCAAAATATAGCCGCTGAATTTGTGAAAAATCCTTTTTCTCAGGGTTATTAAATGATAAATGTTAATCCCTTTGCGTTCGAATTTTTTCAGATTTGACTCTTATGGACCCATCTCCTTTCTCGATAATCGTAAAGACTGCTTGGATGCCTTGGACAGGCTCGGCTGGCCGATCTCTCAGAAGGACATTATCCTCCTTGAGGATGAGATCGAGACGGGCAACAGATACCTGAGACACAGTCATGCCATCCAAAGAGCAGTCCGACGTAAGGCGTCTGAATCTGGGGCATCTACGGCAAGGAGCGTTGAGGAAACCCCAAGGAAGGACTACGTCAAATCATCGGCACGCAAGGTATCCTACGAGGATACTTCAGAGAGGAGTAAGAGCGATCGCAGCGAAGATGAAGATGATGATAGCAGGAGATCAGAAGGTGGACAAGACTCTAGTGGCCAGGAAGAGGAGGAGGAGGAGGAGGAGGAACTGAAGAATGTACGAGAGGACACTGATGAAGATGAAGAGGATTTCTCCAGTGATCATGAGGTAGATTATGACTCACGTATGAGAGACTTAATCATTTGAATAAGAGTCGCATCTGGTTGCGGTCATGGTTGTTTGTTTAAAGGAGCATGTGCAAAGAATGATCCAGGTGTGTGTGTGTTACAGTTGCAAACGGTGTCCTCTTGTCTTGGAACTTTGTAGATCTTGTAAAAAAAAAAGTCTTACCTTGTGAAGTTTAAGTAGATCCATTCTTTGAAATGGATCCTAAATGACCATGCAATAAGTCCATTTAAATATACGTTTATAAACCGCATTCACTTCGCCATGCTTTCTGTTCCTTAAATTAGTCAACAGTAGGAGGAACTGGGTATTGTCAATCAGATAGATTGTGAAAAAAAAGAAGAAGAAGACATTATCCAGTTTGAGCTGGATGTCGTGTTTACATGCAAATGTTTCCCCTGCCTAGAAACGGACGCGGTCTTAAGACGCCATTATGTAATTTTAGACCGCTGTAGCAAAGGTCACCCGGTCATTCAACTGCGGAGAGTGCACAGACCACACACATGCCGACTAACACTTCATTTCACCCACACAAGGACAAAAAAGGTCTTGAATTTATTGGCATTTTGTGGCCATTGAGAGGCTTGTGTAATTCCCAATTATAGACCTTTGTCCTTTTGTTCCAAGAAGGGGATTTACGAGGCATCGAGTGGCTTCCATTATTGTTCATTCATTGTATTTCAGCTGAATGGAGGTCAGTCAGAGAGAGCCGGCAATCGAACCCTGATTCCGTGTTTAGTTCCACTCCTATGCCGTAGGTATTCGGCTGATGTTTTACAATTCACGCTGCGTGAATTTGACATTTTCTTGGTCGAAAAACAAAACGGGCAACCCAATAAAGTCAAGTCAGGGTTTCTTTGTGCCAGCGGTACCCTCAAAACAAAAAATTCCCGGAAATTCCGCCAAAAGAATCCTGCCAGGAACAATAAAAAATATAAAAAATCCTGGCGGCAACTGGTTAATGAATAAGTAAATAAGTTATCAAATAATGAGGTGATTTTGAAATTAGAAAATAACTATTTGGTATCGGAATGTAAAAAAAAAAAAAAAAAAAAGGAATTCCCTACGGATCGTCTGTCGCGTGTTTGGACTTTGAAATGATGGTTGATGAGTATATAAAGGATAGTTAATAATACCAACTCATCTATATTGAAATGAAGTCACTGGGTTTGCCGCATGAACGACCAACAGAAGTTAAACATATACATAAATGTAATAAACTTGAAGGAAGCATACGCCGCGGCAAATTGATGAGTTGGCGAAAACTACTTCCCGGAGAGGTTTTATTTTGAAGGTCTTTAGCAAAGCGGTTAGTAGTCGTTCCGGATCATTACCCTATTGAAATGTATTTACCATGAGAATACTTGCATTAATGAAGTCACACTTAATCCCTTGGACTTAAGTACTTTCCTACTGTAGACACCCAGGTGCCTGCATCAGGACATCTGACCTACTTTTTACAAATTCAAAGTCGATTTGGCTTTCTTTTTTTCTCCTTAAGAATTTGAATTTATTTTGACTGAAGGTTTCCACTGAAAACATTAGATTCAAGTTAGGCTCAATTTTTATAAAACGTAAGACCCACAGTTTACTAAGCACAGAAAAGTCTCACTTAGCAGAAGTAGGTTACCAACCAACTTATTATGTTATAGACATTGATCATGGCTGGTTCCCTGTAATTTTTTTGCCAAGCAAATAAATTTATCAACCAACATTTTCTGCTTTACCCTTCCCTTACCGTAGGCGACTTATTTTAAGTCAACTGCACTCAAACGCCCTCTTGTTTACCATTGGCGACTTTAATCGACCAAGCTTACCCACAAAAACACTGAGGCCTGAGCACAAAGGCTGTTTGGGAAGAGAAGGATCAGATCTTTCCAATGATGGTGAGATAGAATAATTTTGCTATTATGCAATCCCTTTAAATTGCAGTGGAAAGATCTGAAATGCTAAACACCTACGGAGACACATATGGTTGTGTACAAAAAAAAGTGTTGAGTTTACAGATCACACTGAGGAAACAAAGACCAAGAACTTGGACTTTTATTGGCCAGATTTGTTGATTATATAAAAGGGAATTTAATAAGTAATACATTTAAAAAAAGAGAGCATCCTTAAAGGTGATAATATAGTATGTAAAAATGGCCTGTGAACGACAGCCTTCTGTTGTGTACGAATTTGTGATTCACGCTTGAGTGGTCAATCAGTGAGGTCACCGGCAGTTGTTTATGTCGAAAACAAATCGTCAAAACAATTCTGTAACGAAATGGTTAACAGCTTAATGAAGAAGGGTCCGCTCCCCTTCATCTTTATTATCATTATTATTAATTTCCAAGGATGCCTCAAAAGTGAACTTAATCACTGTAGCTCGGAAGCCTGAGGAAACCTGTAGATAAGGATGCTTGCTATCTGAACCAGAAACAACGGGGTAAACCCCTACTCTTTCACGATAAGTGTTCTGGGTTCTTTTACGTGCACTATCCATCCTAGTACACGGGACCTACGGCTTAATGTCCCATCCAAAGGACAAAGCAATTATGGTAAAGTGTCTTGCTCAAGGACACAAGTGTTGCGACTGGCCATGCCGGGATTTGAACCCCCATTCTGTAAACTACAGAACTTAAGTTCGGCAGACTACACCGCTCGGCCACTACACTCCATCTAAATGTTTTTTTTTATACATTGTACTTTCAGTCTTGACTTTGATAGAGTTGGATTCATGAAAGCTTTCATGGAGATAAATGGTCAGGCTCTGCCTGGGAGCAAGTTAGCTGTTAGACCTCATAAATACTTCCAGTTTTTGACTTTGACAGAGCTGGTCTTAAAAGCTCTTAAGCTAACCGATGAGTTTCTGTCTGGAAGCTGTTAGATCTCATAAATACTTCCAGTCTTGTCTAGAATAGAGTTGGTCTTATTATGTTATTAATGTAAGCAAGAAAGGTAGTGTGAGCCAGAAGGAAAATAAATTCTTCAAGATGGAAGCATTATTCAGCACAGATGACTGTTTGTATTGGATCAATAGGCAATGAGACTTCAGTAATGTGGAATTTTTACAGAGCATGTTTTTTGGTTTACAATAATTCTGTACTTTTTTTCTCCATCAGTATGATGTTTTAAAGAGTATTAATAAAGTGAATTTTATTGGAGCATTTTGCTTTTTAGTTTAAGTTGTGAACTGCGCAATAATTAAGAATTTTTCAAACATATATATCGTTGTGGTTATACCATTTTTTTTGTTAATGCTACAGAGGCTTTCATTTGGTTAAAAAAAAGTTTTGAGTTTTAATGCAATAAGCTACGATTTGAGGCAACATTTAAACATTTCTTCCCAGCATTATTATTGTTTGTTTTTTTCATTTCTAATTTCTATTTCAATGCAATATTTTTATTGTTCTTTTAAAGCAAAAGAATTTAATGTTTGTATTTTTTTTTATTATAAATAACGTCCACTTCATGTAGCAGTGCATAGTTTCCAAGTAAATGATTCGAAACAACTAATTGAATTACCACCATATTGCAGATTTGTTTTGCCCACCATTATGATATTTGTAAGTTATCATTTAGTTGCATCATTTAAAACAAAATGGAATTAAGAAATAAAGAACGAATATATTAGATGGTGTTAATAGGTAATAACTCCGTCAGCTGATTAACTTATTAGTTTATAATAATCTTAAACAATCTCTGGAGTGTCTTTCATAAAGCCGCTGATATCAGCAACATTGCAGCTAAGCAAAAGGTGTACGTAGCTTGAAATCAGTCTCAAATTATGTGGAATTTTGGCTGATAATCTTTGCAAGCCAAGCATAAAACTGGAGGAATCCGTTTCTGATTTGATGTACGTCTATTGCTGACTCTTCAATTGCTGGTTATTCTCACAAGGTTTTCTTTTGTGCAAATTTTGCAATAACTAGATCTATGTTTTGTATAATGAACCAAATATGAGCAATTTTTTTTTGGTGTTTTTGTGCTTTGTTTTGTGTTAATAAAACCCCAAATACTGCAGCAAGATTTTGTTCCTGTGATTATTCAAATTAAAAAGTGGTTGTAGCTTGCTCAAAAGTCCTATCAGTAAAAGCCAAAAAACAACATCTTTCAACTTGGTTTAATTTGAACCATTGCTCCAAGTTTTACAAGTTTGTCCACTTTAGTTATTAAAATGGTTATGTCTTCCTTCGATCCAAATAAAATCCTTAAATGAGACATTTCTTTTCTCATAAAATAAAATCTTGAAACTTTTCTTAAAAAAAAAAAAATTCTGGACTTGTGTCAAGTTGGCCTTTGTTTTGGTCCACCGTTAAACCACTTTTTAATTTGATTCCAAAATCAGAACAAACCAATAATTGTTCAGTATCTGTAATAGTTACGTGAGTTTTTTTTCTGGATAATTACAGATCATAAAACCTAAAGTGGTTGTGAAAGGTGGACCAAGCACAAAGCCAAAACAGAAGCACAAATCACCGACAAGAACGACATCAAAGATGACGCAACAGTTCAAAGTCAGATTAGCTGTCAGGTCAAAGGTCATTGCCAGAAGCAGCGTCAATGGGCTATTTTACCCAGGTAAGTTCATCCTTATATCCTCAGTAGTTTAATTTTGGAACCTCAAGAATTGTTGGGAGTAGTTTTTCGAGGAAGGAAGAAGTTTTGATGAAACACATGCAAATGAACAATAAGTTTAAATTTTGTTGTTGCGGGCAATTAAGGAAAAGATGCAAAGTACTTGTTACTCAGTGGGTTATTGCCGGTTGTTATTGTTCTGCAACAACAATGTACCTAAGAGATGTTTGAAACTTTGCATGGTGTGGAGAATAAGAAGTAACTCTAGTAAACTTGCGGGAACAACCATGTATAAATCTCTTTTTGGAGGAGTGGTGGTTCTGCTGAAGAGAGCCGTTTTGGTTCTCGACGTTTCGTACAGTACATTCTGCTCACCTGCAGGAGAAACAGTGAATCTTTCTATCATGCAGTGGCCATCTTCGTGAGGTTCCCGGTAGGTTCCCTGTAAACACTGTAATACGTGCAATGCTAGTTGCCTTGTCTTATAAAGGGACCTGGCTATTTGATCACCCCCTACTCGCTCCGAATGACAGACGACCACAAGGGATTGCACCAAGTCTGTAGGAGTCTTTGTAAAAAAAAATTCCCCCAAGCTTGATGTAAATCTTTCAGGTATAATTAGCACAAAAACTTGCCTACTTGTAAACGTCTTAATGGAATTGGGTCCCGCCATTGACAGCTGTTACAAAAACACAATTTGCCTTGACACCGAGAAGTCTCGTTATAAAACCAGGTGCGTTTTAATGCATCATGAAAGGGATGCTTCTCAAAGGAATCATTAATATTAACCTGTGGAGGAGTTATTGGGACGTGTTGATGATTGGCAGCCAAAAGACAGACAGTGGAGAGATTGAAAAAACCGCCCCATTCTCTTCTTTCGTATACGCTAGGAATATCTTTTAGGTTTGGCAAAAGGAGAACAAAATGAAGTGAGGATAAGGTTTCCGTGCCGAGAAGAGATGACATGAGCAAACATGTCGAGTAGTTTGGCTTTGCTGCACTCTTATTGACTATTGACCTACATTTCTAGATGCCGTATGACGCGTATGGAAATTGGGCAATGAAAAAGGTGCATTGTTGTGAATAATAGACAACCAGGAAGTGGGAGATGCTCAAAGAGTTTTTGATGTGTGGGGGTGAATATAGAAAGAGATGGAACTGTGCGATGACACTTGCACCAAGTAGGCTGGGGATTGTGGACAGGATTGGGATTTTAAAAAGTACTGTAACAGTAAGATGGAACAAAGTATGACAAGTCACAGGGCTTGATCTGACAGTATTCTATCTAAACCAGTTGCCGCCGGGATTCTTTTTGTTGTTGCCCCATCCCCGTGGTGGGATTTTTGGGGCGGAATTGCCGGAATCTGTTTTTTCTTTGAGGGTACTGATGGCAGAAACCCTGCCGTTGGTAGAAACCCTGACTTGACAATGCCAAGAGAACAAAGATTCTCTTTATTGGATCGTCTGTGTTGTTTCTCGACCGAGAAAATGTGGCTCGATGGCCGGCTCACCCCATTCAGCAGAAATACAATGAATGAACAATGGTGGAAGTCTCTGAATGCTTGTAATCCTCTTCTTGGAAAAAAAGGACAAAGGTCTGCAATCAGGGATTACATAAAAATCAACTCTTAATGGCCAGAAAATGCCAAAATATTCAAGAACTTATTTGTCCTTGTTTTGGTGAAACGAAGCATTAGACGACGTGTGTGTGGTGGAATGTCCGGGCGACCTTTGCTCCGGTGGTCTAAAATTACACACTGGCGTTTTCACACGGTTTCCGTTTCCAGGTAGGGGAATCTTTTGCGTAAAAACAGGACATCCGGCGGCAACTGGTTAAATAACAAGTTTTTCAAATAGTTGAAATAAAAAAAAACCTGTTTTTGTTATTAATTTGTAAATGCTCTGTAAACATTTAAAATAAACCAATGACTCTTCCAGGAAGGATATTCTTCCTACTTTAATCTCCTGTCCGATGTTTTTTTTTTTTTTTTTTCCCCCTCAGAAAAATCAGCGAACTTGTTATTAAATAGCCTGAAAAACCTATACCATGAGTGTGTAGGTCAGCCCTTGTAAACAATTTTCCTACTTTTTTTAGAGGGCCGAATATCATGACTGCTCTTCTCAAAGCCAACACCTCTTTAAAAATTACAAGTTTTTTCCTGGTGTTTTTTTCCCTGGTGTACCTGTGCCAAAAGATGTAATTTCTAATTTATTTGTTGTTTTCATCCATAGGTGACAGACGTTATAATAAAAATAATAATAATTATCAGTTCTTATGTAATGCTTTATCTGTTGGCATCTCAAAGCGCCTACTTATATGTTTTTAAGACATGTTTGCTGTGTTTTTCTGAAATTCTGAGACCCATTTATATTGGACCTTGTGAGGACTTTACAAGGTTATGGGGTGATGACGTTGATGGGAAAATAATATCAGTTATCACAAAAGTGCGAGTGGAATTCGGACAAATTTAAGGCTTGTGCGTCTTATACCCAACGAGGCCAAAGGCCAAGCTGTTTACGGGACACGTGCGCACTATATTTGTCCATGTTCCAGGAGCGTACGTGTGTGATACTGAATTTATCTTCAGACTTAATGCGCAGCTAAAAAATAGCGCAATATGCGGAGTTAGCACAGCGCAATATGCACGGTGTGATATGGACCCTGCAATATGGTTCAGTATCACACTTGTTGCTGACATGGATCGACCAATCAGAATCGGGGATTCAAGTTTGCTTGAAGAGAAAGCAATATAGAAGCACAGTGTAATTATTATTAATCATTTTGATGTGTTTTTTTTCTACCAGGTACAGTGGTACGGACAACGGATGCAAGACATGTGGAGATCCGCTTCACATCAGATAATAGCAAAGAAGTCATCCCAAGTCGTTTTGTTATTGAGACACAGGGTGCAAGACCTGCTCCTCTCTTGCGGGTAAGACTCCTACTCAAGTACAGCATCATTTTAAAGGACTGTGGATGTCCATTAAAATGAAAAGGCTAAATTTCTTTTCATTTTGTGCTTTTGTTCCATAAAAAAAAGTGAGTAAAACTGGGTTTTAAGTTATTTTTTTAGTTCATACGGAGTGTTTATCTGTCAATTTAAAAAAATGAATGCGTGGCGGTCTTAATGAAAAAGAAGGCCATATAGTCTGGTCCCTTGATACTACTAATTATAACTTCACTGCATTAAAACTTCCAATCGACTCAAAATAGCCCACACACAAGACGTCAAGGCGGCAGCGCACAGGCTATGCACAGGAAACAAGCTCCCAACCTTATGTCACAACTTTGCTTATGTTTATGCAAATAACTGGATGGGTGGGGTTGGTACTTGAAAATCTTTAAAATATTTTCAAGAAACATTTTTACGCAAAAAAGTGTATTTACACTCCAGAAATACATTTCTTAATTTGTAATGGAAGAAAATTCCATTTCACATGTCCTTTTAAACTTCAAAACATTGACAAATTTCATTTAAAGCCCCAGTTCAACATTGGTAAGAAAGAAAAACATAAATGTTCACAAATTTACATATACCTCACATGGTATAAAGATAATGGTGGTTGAAAATTTTCCTTGAAATATTTCTGCCCGAAGTGTTATCGTTTTTGAGTAATAAATGAAATAATATCCAAACTAATTTTCGTCTCATGTGAGACCAAAAGTCTGCCTAAGAATGCGTCCAAAAATGCTGAAAGCATTTTTACCGTTTTCTCGCAAATGAAAGAACAAAAATGAGCTGAAATTTTCACAGGTTGGTTTTGTTACAAATATCTTGAATTTGTGCAAAGAATGGAAGCATTTACAGTCAGTTTACCAATCCTGAGATGAGGCTTTAAACAGCATCATTTAATATTTCAAAAAGTTGACAATTTCATTTAAACATGTATCCTTACGCACTATACACTGGTAAATCAGTACATTGGAGTTATGTTTTTACTCTGTCGTGATTGATGAATTTCATTTGTAATTGCTGATGAACCGGTTAAGTGAAAAAACAAACACTGCAAACCTGCAAATTTGAGAAGTACTGTTTGCAGCTTTGACTTCAATATTTGGTGCCAAAGGTCATGGGTAAGAAGGTTTTATTTGTGGAGTGTCGTGGCCGAGCGGTCAAGAGCACTGGACTCAAGCTCTGGTGTTTCCTGATCAGAGTGTAGTTTTCGAGTCCCGGTCTTGACACTTGTGTCCTTAAAGAAAGACACTTAACCATTATTGCTTTGTCCTTCGGACGGGACGTAAAGCCATAGGTCCCGTGCGTTGAGTAATGCCCGTAAAAGAACCCAGTGACACTTATGTCTAAGAGAAGGGGTTTGCCCCGGTGTGTCTGGCAGTGGCTGCTGAATGCGCCGAAGCACCTTGTAAACATTTTAAAGATTTAACATAAATGGGCTCATAATTTAAAAACTTGATAAAAACTTGTCTTAAAAAATCACATCTGACTTGAGTACCTAATTGTTGGTAGATACGTGCGCTAGATAAGAGCCTGGTATTATTATTATTCATTCTGAATTGTTCAACGAGATGGCATCTTTAATTCTGATAATTGGAGGGAGCCATTTCTTTGGAACCATTTATCCATTGTTTTCTTGAAATTTGTTTCAAATATCGATGATAAATTACGAGGAGCAAGTTTTCTCTTTGTATAAGTATGAGTAAACTAACCTGTGCACCTTTCTTCACATTGGTACAGATTCTGAAAACAAAAAGTGCAAAAGTTCATATCATTTCAGAGCGTCTGTTATAGAATCAGTCAGATTTGCACAGTGATACTTTCGGTCAAATTGAGATTTTATTTTAATTAGTACTTTAACTCAGAGGTTACCGAAACCAATCGACGGGGAATAAATCGGATTGATCAATCGGTTTATTCCGGTTCGGGCCACAGGGTTGTTCCAGAAACACATTTTGTTCGTCGTATTATTTATCCCCTCGGGTACGTATAGTGCAAAGTTGCACCGATTGCTAATTATCTCGGACCCTATTATATCCTGAGTGTTGAGTTTGTAATTGAATGGTCAATCTTGATCCGGTGTTTTTTTTCTTTCTTCTTTGGGGGGTCTCCATGGAAATACTGAAACGTTTCTCATAGAATTCATGCACTAAAATGAAATTGTTCAACAGACCTGTGAGAGTTTTGACCCGAGGTGTGTATTGCAGATGGAGTAATTTCATTTTACTTTTCTGTTGAGTAAATAGACTACCCTGAAACCGTTATCCGGGGCCTGCTTTTGTTGCTGCCTTTTTTTTCCGCAACAAAAAAAACATACACACAGAGGGCAAAGACTGCTCTTGTAACATCCATGAACAAATAAGGAATCTACCCCGAGGACAAACAGGATGTTTGAAAATTCAGGACATCCTTTGAGCCGTTGGTCCAAATTCAAGAACAGCTACCCCTTTGATTGTTGCCGTGTACGGCGAGGTGATTGCCAGCATACGATGGCAATAAGTCTCCCCCCTGAATGTCCACGCCCAAGACTCCGTCCCAGAATACCATGTCAATAACTCTAGTACATTGAGCTTGTATTTTTGGAGTCTTGTTACGGTTGCTGCCCTATTGATTGGCTATTGATGGTTTTGGGGGAGAGAACGGCGTGCAGACCATTGAGCACAGCTTTTTCCATCTCCTCTCCCTTTTTAGACTTTCTGTAAGAACGATGCTGGAAATATGGCCATCTAGATGGAAGGGAAAAAAAGCCGTACCGGCAAAATGTCAATATGTATCTTCTCTGAGTGCCTAAATCAAAGAAGTTTGACATTTGTGCTCTGGCGAGACAGAGTGTGTTCTGAATAGTTGGTGTTGTTTTACTAAGCTTAACAGTGAATGCTCTTCGGTCCATGATATTTCTGACCTACTGAAGCAGTAGCTGAAAGTAGGATTCTGATTATTTTTTTTTGGCTATGGAATTTGATATGTGGCACTTCACCGTGTCTGAAAGGTAAAGTGGTTTGGCTGCCAGCTTGACATGTGTGGGGACTTTAAAGTGAGAACATTTCATCTAAAAATAAAACTAGGCCAGAGTTTCTTTATCTTCAGATTGCAATACAAACAACAACTTGCCATTGTTTACTTTCTGTTTTAAGTTTGAAGTTACAAAAAATAAAAAAAGTACAGATAGAGAGACCCTGTTTTCCCAAATCAAACACAAAACTGTTTTTATTTCAAAACTGAAACTTTTGTTGACAAAACATGTGAGAGAGTGATCCATCATAAATTTTACACCGAAAATTATATTATACAAATTCATCTTTTTAGAATAAACAAATTTATTTTTCAGAATTGTTGGTTTTATTTTATTGCGGTAAAGGAGACAATCCTGAAAAAGAAGTTCAATTTTGATATTGTTTGAAAACTAAACCCATCTTTTAAACTAGCCAATGCTATAGACACTCGGAAAATGCAGAAGAAAAAACCCCAAACATTTTCTTTCGAGGAAAAAGTGTGAAAGTTTATTCAAAATAATCAACAAGTTATATTTTGAATTTAACCATTGTCTGAAGTTTTCATTCATTTCTTAAAAAAAAAAGGGAAACATATCAGACTTCTTTCTTTAAGTGAATACTTTTCTTAAACAAAGAAACAATTCTTTGGACAAAATGTAGGGCCTATACAAACCAAACGTGTGAAAACCACAAGGGAAACTGAGTTGGGATATATATATATATATACATTGTATTATCAATTTGGGGTGAACAAAGAAAAATTGACTGGAGTGGGGTTTGAACCTGTGACCTCTGGATTTACGTACTGGTGCTCTACCAAATGAGCTGGCTAGCTCTTTATTGGCTACTCCCTATTAGTATTATTGTTTTTCTATTTTTTTTTTAAATATTCTTTATTTGTTGTTGATTTTATTTATTGATTTGTTTATTTGTTTATTTTGTCGGGGTGTGTGTGGTGGGGCGGGGGAGCCAGTCAGAAGTCATACAGCCAGGGATCGGGCCTGTGTTATGATACAACCTGGGAAGCGGCAGTAAGAGGTGCACCATAAGGGGATGCAACTTCTTCTTTTAAATATCGAGTAACAAACCACAAGTTCACCATAAGGGGATGCAACTTCTTCTTTTAAATATCGAGTAACAAACCACAAGGGAAACCGACTGGGTACATGTAAATCAATTTTGGTAAACAGAGAAGAAAAAAAATACGTATTTCAAATATTTAGACACGGTATTTTTCTTGTACCTTTTAGACTGGAGACTTTGTCCTGGTGTGTTGTATTGCTGCTGGCCATGAGGTGTGGATGCCTGGTATTCTGCAATTCGGACCCAAAGATGAAAGTAGACAAGCTAAATACTACACAGTTATAACCTATGATCATAGGACGGTGAGTACCAGTGACGTCAGAGTTTGAAGGAGAAATGGACGATCATTCGAATTCTGGCTCCTGTTTAAGACATGACATTTAGAGTCCATGTTGTCAAGTGCCAGGAAGAACATAACAAAAGTGTGACCGACAAAAAGTCGTTAGCAGTTATTGTCCAAAATTGGGTTTTAAAAAAAAATTAGTGTGAAAGTTTGGTCGTTGTTCCGCTATAGAGGGTATGCACAGCCGTTTTTCTTTAGTAAAATTACGACCTTTTTGACCTCATTGAGGGCGCTGTTGTACATAGCTCTGTGGGACTCATGACGTCAGAGGCATAAGGTCTATTTGTAAATCATTCAGGAGAGTCAAATTCCACATAGGAATGGGAAAACATGTCTTGGGTGTAATTCTAACAAGAAATATGCAACAGTTATGCCCTACTTTTTTTCTCTCAAAAGAGCCATTTTATTGCTTGTGACCCTCTGCTGGGGGAAAAAAAATGCACTTTGTGTGCCGGGAAAAAGGTTGTACAACCTTCTTCCAGGCACATCAAGATGTACATCATTGGTAATATTCAAAGACAAGTATCGGCACTTTATGTGACCGAACACAGGCCTATGTGTGAAATAACAAACATGTAAAAGTTGAAGCTCAATTGGTCATTGGAGTCACAAGAAACTAGTGAAAAACACCCTTATAATGTTTTTCACTGTTTGAGAACATTGAGTTTTGGTCTCGTGAGATAACAGCTATTTGTTTTACTCGTTTATCAAAAACTGAAGTATTTCAGGGAAAAATATTTCAAGGGAAGTTTTCCACAATGACCATTTTTGTACCGTGTGAGTTTTGTGTAAATCTGTGAATATTTCTGGTTTTTAGATCTTCCCATAATGTATATATTTTGGCCATTTTAAGAATGCATCATTTTCTCCCTTATGATATGTGCTTCACCTTTAAATAAAGCCGTTCATGTAAAGTCACTTCTGTCAATTCTTTTGATTTGTTTTCATTATTCTTATAATCCTGTTTTTAAGCATTTGTTGAATTTTGTTTTTTGAATAATGTTTGTGATTCTGGGAATTGGGTTGGCTTGGTGGTTTCTTTCCCTGCCTTTTACAGTCTGTAAACCTCAATTCAATTCCCGCCTCAGACCAGCAGCCGATTTCACAAAACTTTACGCAACTGCATAAGTCCACTTGCGCAACATTAAGTGCATAAGGTAGGCCACTTATGGAATAAAATGTGGCGTAAAGTTTTGTGAAATCGGCTGCTGGAGCCTTGCTTGTGGATTGGGTTTTCAGTCCTCGTACCTGATTGCATGGGTTTCCCCCAGTAAGGGTTTTCTTCCCACATCTAAAACTGAACATTCGTTCAACTATCATCCTGTAATTGGTGCTTGCGCTGTTGAACACGTAATGAAATTAATAAACATTTAACAATAAACAAGGGAAACTGGGCAAATTATTGAATTCAATTTTGGGGTGAACAAAGAAAAATTGACTGGAGTGGGATTCGAACCACCGACCCCGGATACGGGGGTGGCTTGAACAAAGATGTTGACAAAAATAATTTTGACATTTTATTTGGATAAAGGCTTTTATAATTTGCCATTTGTGTACCTTACAATTATTTCCATCTGGAAAAAGAATTTTTGAGCAGTGCTTTTTGTTCATTTTTGTAATTCAAATTAAGTAGAGTTAAGAAAAAACCCCATAAAGTTTGGTCAGATTACAAAAACTTATTGTAACCTTGAGGTTGTAAAGGATGAAACTTTGTGTAAAGAGATTTATTGGTCAACTTTCTTTCTTTTTTAGATGAACGTTCCAAGGAAAGGGTTAATCAAAATCGCTAATGCTCGTTATAACTTCATGGTACGCTACATCTGGTCACTACGCAAATCAGCGAGGGTACCCAGCGCAGTCTGGTTGGTGTCTGGGTAAGATAACAAATCTTGAATAGTTACAACCTATGTTAATTTGATTGACTGCCAAACTGTGTATACAAAATGTCTTAAAATTCTTTCACTACGGTGCGCCGCTCACAGCGGCTCGGTGAATGACTTCATACGCCGGAGAGCCGCTGCCAGCGGCTCGAAATAAACAAAATATTAAACAATTCCGTCACAGATGTATTTTCATTCCGTAGTGAAAGAGTTCAAGATGCTAAGTCCAAGTTTTGACCGATTTGACCCGAAAATTTAGATTTGAATTTTAAATAGCTGTTTTTATAGATTCAAGTAAAGTATTAGCTTTCATTTAAGGTATTGCATGAAAAAATCAGCCAATGATCAGTGGTACTTAATTAAAAACTAAAAATGAGTTATTGTCGGGATCCCAACATTATCTCACGTCTATCGGCCATGTACAAACATGGTGTTGCATGTTACATGTACAGTATTTTGTACAATTTCCATGGCATATAATGCGAAAGTTTGTCTATGTTTTTGAAACATCAGATTTGAAACAGCATCATCTGCAGCGTCATCCGTCAAGAATTGTTAAACAAATATCTTTCGGCAAAAACTCAAACTTCTTTTGGCGAAATTGAGGTTCATCTATGATAAGTGTTCTGGGTTCTTTTATGTGCACCAGCTATCCCGAAATTAAAACACCTACGTGTTTATTATAGTGCCCCATCTAAGACAAAACAGTGTGTTTACCTCCGCCACTTTCCAGGCCAGGTTTTTTTTTTAACAAGAATGTTGCAACTGACAGAAAGACGGGTTAGATCACTTTCCACAATGCATCATTAGTTAATTTTCGTAGAATAATTAGTGGTCTACCCATCACTGGGATGGGGACATATGTTTCAAACTGGTTCATAAAGACAGATTTAAAGTAGACTTTTACGATATTTAAATTATGGAGATTCCCCCCAACCCCCACCCAACACACAATTTGTTATTAGGTTGAATGAGAAAACAATTTGATCTGTATTTTGTCTTCGGCACTTTGCAGTAAAAACGAAGAGGCGGAGCAGGTCGCCCAGGACCTCGAAGATGATTCTAGTTTACAACTCTCCTTGCTGCAAAGAGCTCCCTCTTGTGAACAGGAAGCACAAACCTACGTACCGGACACCGTCAGCGAGGAGGTGGTAAGTAATCAAAGTTGTTCATTTGCAGGAAACTAATGAGTTGATCATTTTTTACAGCAACAGTTACCTCAGAAAGGTACAGAATGGAAACACAGTTGTGAATTAAGGAGGAATTTGCTTGATAGAGGAACATTTGATTGGTGCGTTTTTCGTTAGCTTCATTGTCATTTATTATTCCCAGTTGAACAGCCCGTGGTATAAGACGGTGAATAAAATATGGAAAGGATATGTGTGCAGTACAATTGTAAGTAAAGTCCGATAAAATTAAGTCATTTTCTACATCCAGCCTTGATAATGGAAATTCATTGCTCTGTGGTATTAACAAAAATCTCATCAAAAAACTGCAAAATGTCCAGAACGCTGCTGCTCGTGTATTATCCAAAACACGTAAACACGATCACATTACACCAGTCTTGAAACAGCTTCACTGGCTTTCAGTCTGTCAAAGAATAAAATTCAAGATCATTTTGTTGCCTGGAAAGCTATGAATGATAGAGCTCCTCCCTATCTCAAAGAAATTCTCTCACCATATACGCCAACTCGCAATCTTCGCTCCACAAACCAACTTCTTTTAACTGTCCCTAAAACAACCACTTCCAACGGCGGTCATGCCTTTTCTGTAGCTGCACCCACTCTCTGGAACTCTCTTCCATTAAATATCCAAGCTACAGAGTCTCTGAACATTTTCAAAACATTGCTTAAAACTCACCTGTTCAATATTTCTTACAATTGACTTTCTGTGTATTATTTTTTAACCACTTTTTTGCCCATGCGTTTATGTCAATCTGTTTTTTTTTCAATGTGCTCGTTTCTTTTCTTTTCTACGTACTTTGTAATATTTTTTGTTACTCTCTACATTATTTGTTTGTACTTTTTGTTTTCAAGCGCCTCAGAATATGTTAAGTCATAGATAGATGGCGCTATACAAGTTTTAATTATTATTATTAGTATTATTATTATTATTATTATCTGATTTCTTTCTGGGTTTTTTTTATAAGAAGAAATTCATAAGAGTTGTGATAACAAGTATGGTTGCTGAGCTAATGTGTGATCTCCATCATGAAGATTTGTAGTTTGGTCACCATCGGCTTGGAAATAAGGAATTGACAAACTCTAAAAGACAGTGATTAATTTTACCAGTGATATTATCTTGAAGTACCATCTGTGTTTTATGTGCACAATATTATTAAGGATCTTTAATTGGTCATGCTTTCTGCCGGCCAAAGGAGCTCACCAGAATGAATTTTGATTCTACCACCTTGTAAAGCGTTCAACTCGCCATTACTCATATATGCCAAATCGTTCAGATACACATCTGCTAAAATATGAATTCCTTCCAAATTTCACCTTTTCTTTCCCCCCTCCAAATGAGGGGCCATTTCTGAGAAATGATTTTCATTTCAAACTGTGTCCCATTTTTGAACTATTGATTGAGTTTATGATGGAATCATGGCAATTTGTATAATGAAAAAAACACACGGAAAAAACCCCAACAGTTTAAGAACTTGGTACAGCATTGGTGATGAAAGAAGGTGTGGTGGGGGTGGAGTGTTTTACCCGTTGAAACTATGGACTTGAACAAAAGGGATCTGGGTGTTTTGACAGGGCGAGGACTTCTCGCTTCTCTGTCGTGTAGAAAACTAGCGGGGACGTTGCTAAAAAGTCCGAACAATGGCAGAGCAAAGAGAAGTCCTCGATTTACGGGGTCGACAAACATGTATGGACATTCAAAATGAGGACTTATAACAAAAAAGTGACAATTAGGTCCACAATTGCTATCACAAAGGCAAACAATGAGGTCCACATTTGTCAGGACAAAGAGTTGAACAAAGGAGGGTCCATGATTGGAGGCCATTGCACACGCATGGTTGTGTTTCTTTCTACTCAAATTGTATGTCTATATTTAACTTCCATACGTGCGTCATTTTTACCAGTAATGACGTTGCAGAAAAATTACGAGTGGCGATTTGGATGACACCATTTATGGATTTCTTAGAAGAACGGTTCAGGTTACTGATCTCTCAATTAATTTATGAAAAAGGGGATATTATACAAGTTTCTCATATTATTTAAAAAGGTGCCTCCGTAATGGTGTAGGGGCTTCTTTTAAGCTTGGCTGTACAGTTGCGTATCTTTACAAACATCTGATACTACGGTGGACCAAACTCATCACAAAGAGAAATCGATACCGTTATCAGCTTAATACAAAAAGAAATTTAAGGAGACCATTTCAACTGAATAGATTTCCTTGAATTACCCCATGCTGTACACTTTCTTTATTCTCGTCAATGATGGGAGGTAATTGTTGAAATTCCAGCCCAATTTGCTTTTTCGGAGTGATTTACACTTTCAATACTTCTCTTTGTATAAATACTCTCATTGGTGCAATCACCTGAAACTGTTCTCTGGTTCGCTTGCACTATCCATTCATCAATTATTCATAAAGTTATAACGTCATTTATCAAATGATGTGAAATTGCTTCCAAATTCACCAATCAAGATAAATTTTCATCTCGTCTGAGCTGCAGCCTAAGCAGATAAAAAAAAGAAGCCCGTTCTGACAAACACCTTAATAAATCTCTGACTTTCAACTGAAAGCCTTTGACGATAATGCCCAGTAAATCCCCATATGGGTCAAGCTGAAAAGAAAAAAAAAACCACCCTTCGTAAAACCCCTTCTTTCATTGCGTGACGTCCCATGTGATCACGGAGGAACAATAAGACGTTGGTGCGTCGTTGACTGTATCACGTTAACCACCTCTGGGAGTGGACCAGGATAGACTTTCCTCTCTAAGATCGTTATCTTTTAAGTCCATCTTGAGCCCCGAATGAACGCCAGCAACATAAAGGCATCCTTGTGTGTTTCTTGTTATGCAGTGACAAGACTTGGTTTCCGTGTTTGCATTTTGATCTCTCTGGGGGAGTTGTTATCTAGGATGTCCACGATGATTGTTAAATTTCACCCTCAACTCAAAAGCATCTGTTTTGAACAATATTTTAGTTCCAAACACAACTAAGCTTACAAATGAAAACTTAAAAACACAACTATAAAGCTTACAAAATGAAAACTTAAAAACACAACTAAACTTACAAATGAAAACTTAAAAACACAACTAAACTTACAAATGAAAACTCAAAAACACAACTAAACTTACAAATGAAAACTTAAAAACACAACTAAACTTACAAATGAAAACTTAAAAACACAACTAAGCTTACAAAATGAAAACTTAAAAACACAACTAAACTTACAAATGAAAACTTAAAAACACAACTAAACTTACCAATGAAAACTCAAAAACACAACTAAACTTACAAATGAAAACTTAAAAACACAACTAAACTTACAAAATGAAAACTTTAAAACACAACTAAACTTACAAAATGAAAACTCAAAAACACAACTAAACTTACAAATGAAAACTTACAAATGAAAACTCAAAAACACAACTAAACTTACAAATTATGAAAACTTACAAATGAGAACTCAAAAACACAACTAAACTTACAAATTATGAAAACTTACAAATGAAAACTCAAAAACACAACTAAACTTACAAATTATGAAAACTTACAAATAAAAACTCAAAAACACAACTAAACTTACAAATTATGAAAACTTACAAATGAGAACTCAAAAACACAACTAAACTTACAAATTATGAAAACTTACAAATGAAAACTCAAAAACACAACTAAACTTACAAATTATGAAAACTTACAAATAAAAACTCAAAAACACAACTAAACTTACAAATGAAAACTCAAAAACACATTTAAACTTACAAATCATGAAAACTTACAATTGAAAACACAACTAAACTTAAACATGAAAACTCAAAAACTCAACTTGAATTACAAATGAAAACTTACAAATGAAAACTCAAAAACACAACTTAACTTACAAATGAAAACTCAAAAACACAACTAAACTTAAACATGAAAACTCAAAAACTCAACTTGAATTACAAATGAAAACTTACAAATGAAAACTCAAAAACACAACTAAACTTACAAATGAAAACTCAAAAACACAACTAAACTTACAAATGAAAACTTACAAATGAAAACTCAAAAACACAACTAAACTTACAAATTATGAAAACTTACAAATGAGAACTCAAAAACACAACTAAACTTACAAATTATGAAAACTTACAAATGAAAACTCAAAAACACAACTAAACTTACAAATTATGAAAACTTACAAATGAAAACTCAAAAACACAACTAAACTTACAAATTAAGAAAACTTACAAATGAAAACTCAAAAACACAACTAAACTTACAAATGAAAACTCAAAAACACATTTAAACTTACAAATCATGAAAACTCAAAAACACAACTAAACTTAAACATGAAAACTCAAAAACTCAACTTGAATTACAAATGAAAACTTACAAATGAAAACTCAAAAACACAACTTAACTTACAAATGAAAACTCAAAAACACAACTAAACTTAAACATGAAAACTCAAAAACTCAACTTGAATTACAAATGAAAACTTACAAATGAAAACTCAAAAACACAACTAAACTTACAAATGAAAACTCAAAAACACAACTAAACTTACAAATGAAAACTTACAAATGAAAACTCAAAAACACAACTAAACTTACAAATTATGAAAACTTACAAATGAGAACTCAAAAACACAACTAAACTTACAAATTATGAAAACTTACAAATGAAAACTCAAAAACACAACTAAACTTACAAATTATGAAAACTTACAAATGAAAACTCAAAAACACAACTAAACTTACAAATTAAGAAAACTTACAAATGAAAACTCAAAAACACAACTAAACTTACAAATGAAAACTCAAAAACACATTTAAACTTACAAATCATGAAAACTCAAAAACACAACTAAACTTAAACATGAAAACTCAAAAACTCAACTTGAATTACAAATGAAAACTTACAAATGAAAGCTCAAAAACACAACTAAACTTACAAATGAAAACTCAAAAACACAACTAAACTTAAACATGAAAACTCAAAAACTCAACTTGAATTACAAATGAAAACTTACAAATGAAAACTCAAAAACACAACTAAACTTACAAATGAAAACTCAAAAACACAACTAAACTTACAAATGAAAACTCAAAAACACAACTAAACTTAAACATGAAA
This sequence comes from Marthasterias glacialis, assembly GCA_911728455.2. Classification (NCBI taxonomy): domain Eukaryota; kingdom Metazoa; phylum Echinodermata; class Asteroidea; order Forcipulatida; family Asteriidae; genus Marthasterias; species Marthasterias glacialis. The sequence goes on from OU452228.1 coordinate 20,292,840, forward strand.
ACTCAAGAATTCAACTTAACTTACAAATGAAAACCTACAAATGAAAACTCAAAAACACAACGAAACTTACCGCAAACCTTTATCTCCTTGTAAATTCAAATTAGTCTTAAAGTAAGTCATGATATACATGTACATAACTCATTAAAAAAAATCAGATTTCGGATTAGTGGTTCATTTGGTCAATTTAACATCAGTAACTACCTGTTTAACTTCGCTCTTTTCTTATGTACCTTTTGATAAATGAACAAAAGATAACTTAACTTAAAGTGTTTTTTTCAAAAGAGACCCAATAATTAAGAATTACAGGCCAAATTACTTCACCTTTCTGTGTTAATGGTCTTAGGCTATATTAACTGTAGTATAGCTGAATTGAATTGAATTTTAATTTTGTTATTCACGTATCTCGTCAAAAAGCCAAATATGTAGACCCCATTTCAATGAAGTTACACGCGGCTATGGTTCGCTCATGGTCTGTTATTTCGAGAGTCAAATTGCACGTAACAATATGATGCACGTCTTACCGCGGGGCGTGTCGCCTAAAATGAAGGCTGCACAGTAACGTGCGGGGAAAATGACTCCCAATATGGCGTCACAGAGATTTATCATGGTTGATGAGGTCGTGTGAGTTGGGTGAAAACATGTAGGCCCTATGTGCAATTTTAAAAAGCTCTTAACAACATTAAGAGTACAATAAAATAAATAATAAAAAAAGCACAAAACTGATTTCATGATCGCTCTGACTTGTTTTTTATTGTGTAAATAAGTAAAACCCTCCTGTGTGTACTTTTTTAAAGGAAAATATGCTCTCTTTTTTAATTCTTTTTTTGTACTCCCGCGAAATTTGAAGTTTTTAAAATAAAGAAGTTTTTTTAAGAAGTTTTTGAAATGAAAACACACTCTCAATGATGAGTCGTCTTTAATGTATTTGTGATCAGACAAAACAAGAGTCCAGCAACGTGGAATTTTACGAACATAAACAAGTTCACACAGCTGTGCAAAAACAACCCCATGCTCACTGTCATTCAGTTGTGAAGATTTCGCTGGAAAGATATATATATTTTTTCTTCCCTTCATCACTCTATATCTTCCCATTGAGACATTCAGATACTGTTTTGTTATTGTATCTACAGCAAGCTGATGACACGGCCCCAGAAGATATTCGCGAGAAGCTGAGCGCCTTACAAGAGCAGATTGTTCATCACCACGATGAGCATCTTAAGACGCAACAGGTATGGATTGGAGTCCCCGAGGGACACTCTGCACAAATTCACCTCAAAGACTTACAGATGTTTTGTCCAATATGGCGTCTTATCTTACATTTAAATGAGAAGGGAGATAACTGGGGCGAGAATGGTCAAGTGAAATGAGAACGGCTTTGAAAAGGTGAAGAATGGTAAACTAATACGTCAGAGTTGGTTGAAACTTACTTAAATTACTCATTTTGACGCAACCATTTTTTTTTTTGTAGTGTGGGTTTTTGTATAAGAATCATGCCATACTTTGCAAAATAAAATAAGAATCAAAGAGAGAGAGAGAGAATGGAGAATGGAAACCTGACCTTCTGTTCTAAATTCGGCCGTAGTAAATGAAATATTCACTAAATTGTCTGGTTGACATGGTTGATGTTCAATTTGTGACATAATTTGATTCGTATTCTCATACTCATGAAGTATGAAGCAACCTGGATAGTAATTTTTTTTTTACCCTGCCCTAGAAACTGGTAATGGAACACAAATTGATCATTTGTGGCTTTATTTATGGAATAATGTATCGTAAAATGTGGGTCGATGGTTGGCGGAAACCTATTTTGTCAGTACACATGTGCCTCACTGAAATGTTATCTCTACATTGTGCTACATAGTTAGATGTTAATGGTAGGGTAGTTAGGCCTACTGATTTTGCTCGTGTTCCTTTTTTTTTTTTTTTTTTTTTAATATACCTTTGTATAAATCACTGATAAAGTCACGAGGACTTTGCCAATTGCATACACTGCAGAAGCTCCCGGAGTAGACTTTTGTCTAGACATTGACTTTACTGAAATGTTATCTCTAATAATAATAACGACAATAATACGCAGTTCTTACTAAATGTATACGGTCGTCTCAAAGCGCTCAGTATTTTCTCCTGCAATGTATGCGGGGTTATACGTTTTGAGGTATGATACCTGTTCCTTTACAAAGCACCATGTAACGGTTTACAAGGTGCGGTGGCGCAATCTGCAGCCGATCCAACCAGGAACACCGGGGCGAACCCCTTCTCTTTGCGATTAGTGCACTTGGTTCTTTTACGTGCGTTGCACAACACACGGGACCTACGGCTTTATGGTTAAGTGTCTTGCTTAAGGACGCACGTGTCACGACCGGGACTCGAACCCACAGTCCCATGAGCAGAAACACCAGAGCTTGACTCCAGTGTTCTTATCCACTCTGCCAAGACACACAATCTCTGCGTGGTGGTACATGGTCAGATGTTAATTATCAGTGTAGGACCCGATTTTGCTAGTAATGATTCTAAAAACCTGTGTCTAAAGTCACAAGGACATTGCCAAGTACGAAGCTCTCCGAAGCTGACTGCAGTCGGAAGCTCTCTGAGTAGACTTAATTGTTTATGAGGCTCGCTGGCTCTTTTGAGACACTCGTACACCATGCTAAGTTACAACAGTTAACTCATTTAATCTAATTATACCTCATGTAGCCCCTTTGTTTTCCCAATGCGACCCTTTTTATATATATAAAAAAAATCTTATCTGCAGGGAAACTCTAGAAGCTATAGACCGCCTTCGGTTTTTCCCCTGAAAGGCCTAAATTGGTTTCCCTGACAAGAGTGTTTATCTTTCGACGCTATCTTAAGTACATGAACGTCCGGAGTGCTTTCTTTGTCATTTAATACTCCCCCTCTAAGTTTGCTTGGTCACGCTTGTTGAAATTGAAAGACTGTAAAAATAGTCTCCCAACTCATACAGGAGGATGACGGTCATTATTAGAAAGGGATACCTGAAACTGATAAAAGTCCAGAAAGCCTGACTGATGAATTATGGCGGAGTAAAAATCTTGTCTTTATATACACAAATAAGAGATAGGATATATTCCCTGGATGGCATTGCACCGGCAGCGGAGAATCCAAATTGTAGCAAGTGTTAACGTTAGAACTTTGTATTAAGGCTACTTCAGCCTCCAACCTCCCATCCCCCCCGCCCCCGATGGACACCAATCAGTGTTCATTACAAATCAACAACAGCCACGTCAGATGTGCCCTTTTCATCAGCTGTTGACTTTGTAACACGTATCGTTTCTTTGAAACTAACTCGAGAGACTAGAGAGTCAAAGCTGGTAATTGAGGATGGAGTATAGATGCAGCCTTTGATATCACTTTCGGTGTGACACATCACTGGGGAGAAGCTTGGCACTGAACTTTAGTGTTATGCATCTGTGGCACCCCAAGCCATCGAGTGTTTATGAGAAAGTGACCGTATTTTTGACTGCATAACGGCGTCACAGCCAGGATTTTTTCACTGGTTTTTTTAAATGAATTAGACCTATATGTATCTACATTTTTTATGTGGGAGACCGGGAGGGGAGCGGGGGGGGGGGGGGGGGCATTGGAAATTAGTAGGGTACACGTCCCCCCTGCCCCTTTTCTGAGGTCACTCGTGCACGTCTATATGCACCCCTAGGGACTGTGAGTGACCAGAAGAGGGTCCTGTTTCTGGAGGCCAAGAGCCAAGGGAAATAGGACCCTCCTCTGGTCACTCACAAGCCCGAGGGGAGATAGTTGGCACTAGCTACCAAATTATGCCAGGCCATATAATGTGTTTTATAACAAACCTCAGTCAAAAATATGAAGAGCAACAACAATTTACAAAATGTTGTTTTAGCTGAATTGTTTTAAGTCAACAATGAACTCATGAGCAATTCACCAATTGAAGGAATGCTTTTAAATTCCCAAGATTCAGTATTTTGGTTGCTGTTCACTGTTCTCACCATGAGAGGGCGCTGTAACCAGTTAAAAGTTATTTAGGGCCCGGTACGGGGACCTATTAACCTGCAAATAATGCGCGCGATCTCTTGACGCACGTCTGGTTCTCGATGGCGCAAATCTCATGCACTAGCATGTATTATTAATCCCACGTGACCGTGTTTCAGCCAACCAGAATACAGAACCAGCAAGAGGTGTGTTACTTTATAAAAAAATTTCAAGCTTATCTGCTTGTAGTTGTTAATCACAATGGGCAGCTTTTTCAAAAATTAGTGGTAGAGAAATTACAGGAATGTTAACTCACATGTCTTAGGTTGTCTCCCGATTTCCAAATCCACTCCGCGGCTTGAGATAAAGAGCATACCATGTTCTTATCTGAACGAGGCACTACAGCCTCTTGATTCCCAATCTACTCCCCGGAAGTAGATTAATCGGGACAAGTTCTTAGAAGTTCTACGCAGCTAAGTAGATATATAACACCATGTGGTAACATGGTGTTACGGCAAACCAAATATGTATCTCTACTCCATGATGCAATGCCTGAAATGATTATAAACATACCAGCGTATGCCCGGAAGAAGATTGAAAGGTTGTTCACCCTTTTCCGGGCACAAAAAGACAATTCTTTTGCCCCAGCAGAAAGGTCACAAGCAATAAAATGGTAAAAAAAAAAAGCAATGAAAAAAAGGATCGCATGACTGTTGTACATTTGTTGCTGGAATTTCTCCCAAGACATGTTTTTTTCCATTCCCATGTGGACTTTACCTTTCCTGAATAACTTACAAATGGCAGAAACACAACTAAACTTACACAGTCAGTTTTTTGTTTTTTTGAAACACACTTTTGGATGATAATTGCTTACGACCTTTTTGCGGGTCACACTTTTGTTATGTACATCTTCTGGGCACACGACCATACATGCAGATGTGATGTTTAAGTCAATTAACTAGACAAATTTGTTCAAGTTAAACTTAACCTGAGATTCCAGGTTGTGTCAAACCATAACAACTATTCCCTTGGTGTTGAGTAGGAACAGTGATTCCATTCGTTTATTAATACATCGCTGTGGTCAACAGATCACAAGCCGCCAGGGAGATTCTGCTGCAGCATCCATCAGTTCAATTCAATTCAATGGGAGGTCGGGTTGGCGTAGCTGGTATCTTTCCTCGCGTTCCACCTCTAGGTCCCGGTTTGAATTCCTGCCGGGGTGGGGTGGGGGCACTTTGTGGATTGGGTTTTCAGTCCCTACCTGATTGCGTGGGTTTTCCCATAAGGTTTTTTTTCTCTGGGGTTTTTCTCCTCAATCTCGAAACCGAAACTTCCTTCCTTGTCTTCTCTCCATGGGGCTCTTGGCAAGTAAAGTGGTTAAGTTTGCTGTTCTGAAAATTCTTGGCTTTACATCCAGAATGAATAAATGAAATGAAAAACCAAAAACAAAAATCAATTCAATGAGACGTTTATTTCTTCTATAAAATGAGACATTTATTTCTATGTTGGTGAAAATGAAAGAAATGTAAACAAATACAGAACAAGTATTTAAATCAGAGGCAATCAAGAAATGATTAAAAAAAGATTATAGTATTAATAATAAAATGGATTAGGAGGAAACCAAAATGGGCACCTTTAGAAGCAGCGGCGTATAGCCTGGGGGGGGGAGGGGGCATGTGCATCCCCCACAAATTTCCAGTGCCCTCACCCCCAGATACCCCCTAAAAATGTAGATACATGTAATTCATTAAAAAAACTTGCTACCTGCCCTCCTCCCACTGAAAATCATCGCCACCCCCGTGCCCTCCAAGTGAAAAATCCTGGCCACGCCGCTGTTGAGAGGCCAAAGGGAAGCTTGTATTGAAATACCCATTGACAAAAAACATACAGTCACACTTAACAGCAATAACAGAAGCAATAAACAACCAAAAATGAACCATTTTCGGGTCAAATTTCCATCAGTTAACAGACTGGAAACAAACAGACTGGAAAAAGAAGAAGTTTTCTTAAGACCAAACAGACAGGGTGTATGATATAAATGTTTCAGAATAACCATCAGGTGTAAAATGAAATAAATCGTGTTTCCTGAAATTACTGAGACGTCTTAACATATCTTTCAGGGACTACGAGAGGAACTGAAGGAGAGTTTCCATCAGCAGAAGCTTCTTGATCAGCATCAAAACGAACTCTTGAAGAAACACGACGACCTCCTCACTAAGCATTCGGAACTCCAACGAGAGCACGATGAAGTTGCAAGAAAGCACGGTAAACTACAGAAGAAGCACGCCAAGCTGAAGGGAAAGCACGGGCAGCTAAAAGACGAGCATGGAACCTTGGAGGGAAGGCGGAGAGAGCTGGATGAGAGGTAAGACTTCTAGAATTCTAAATGAAAGTCATTATCGGATGTAGAATAGACATGTTTGAACGAAATGTTTGTATTTGAAACAGAATGACAGCTTGACAAGCAATGGATTGTGTAAAACCTGTCACAAAAAGGTGACACAAGTGCATAAAGTGTACCCTGTCGGGTAAAAATATGTGCACATTGTTCAAAGATGGTAGGTCCAATTTTTGGCTGATTTTGATTTGACCCCCCAACTTTTGATTTTGAGGGTGTTGCAGACATTGGGCCGTGCATCTTTAACTTCTTTAAGTATTGGATCAGTTAATTTCCGTATTTTTAATTCAAAATCTTTCTATACCACGTTGTATGTATTGAATGTGTGACGTATTGTTAGCGCCACCGTAAGCCTGCGCGTTAACACGCGCATGGCTATGAACGCGCAGAAGCCAACCGGTTTTGAACAGCTCCAGCTATGTCTCTATCAGCGGTTTAATACCCGGTATACATGGTCATGTGACCACCTTGTAACCAATATGACTGCTTAAACTGTCTGGGGGTTAATTATGAATTGTAAATTAAATTTGGCAAAAATTGTTAATGGCCTCACTTTTGGACCCTAGCAGAGTCTTTCTCAAAGGCTAAATGACAACACAACACACACATACAAGTACATTACTAGGGCATTATTTGGTTTGGGTAAATTTGTCTGCATACGCCCAAACCGAACAGTGCACTCCTACAGTGTCCTCCATACCTCCAAAAAGGCTGATTGATTGATGTTAGTCAATTTCCGTTGATACAGCAGGAGTATCATGATCTAAGATACCTTGTAGTATCTGCAGTCAATAAGAAATGTTTCATCAAGGGACAATGGATCCTTAAACCTTCTAGATTCGTCATTAATCATTCCTCGATTATCTTCAATGTTCATTCCCGTGTAGCTGTGTGGCTCTGACTTGAGTAATTTGGATCGAGTCAGAAAGCTCACCAGCTTACCAGACAAATCTCTTAGTCAGTTTAAGAGCTTTGTGGAGAGACCCAGTGTCTTTTCATCTCGAAACTCCAATAAGAACTAAGTCTCATTCAGGGTACCATTAAACAGAAAATGAACTGACCAGTTGGATTCATTACTGGTATGGTGGTGGGATGACACAAAAAAGGTCTTCTAGAATCCAACGAACAAAATGAACTAAGGATAGCAGTGTTGTTTAGTAGACTTCTTTTTCTTGAAATGAAAAGTTCAAAGGAAAAAAAATGTCTAGGTAGTAGTGGAGGGAAGGATTTTTATAGACAAGAGTATAGTATAAGTTGATAAGTTTCAATCCGGATGTTCATTAATTAAGTTCACACCAGTACCGAATCCTCCAGAGAAATAATTCCATCTGAATTACTGTCAAAGTCGAGAAAATAGCATCTGAAGAACCCACAGGTCAGAAATGCTTATTTTGATTGCAGCAATGGAAATAAGCCCGATGAGAATGTAAGCAGAGTCCCTGACAAAGCATAAACATTTTTGTTTATGTTTGTTTTTTTGCTGCTGTCATTAAAATACGACATTTTCACATATTAGTTCTATTGTGTGTAAGAGGATGGGAATTAAGAGTGGGTTCGCGTAAATACTTCATATTTTTGTCCTCGGCCAACATTTTTTTGTCTCTTTTAAATGAAAGGAATAGGTGAGCAAGTAGCAAAAAAATATTTAAAAATTTTCCCAAAGGCCCGTTGCCATGGTAACGGGCTATTTTGTGTTTTGGGCATTTTGGGCCTATTTTGGGGTCTCGGAAACTGTTTTTTAGCTAATTTTTAAAACGCCACCAAGCCAAAATGCAAAATTATGTCACAAAACCAATTATATCATTACAAAGTATCATCCTTGCCCTTACTTCAAATTTTTTTAAAATCTTTTAAATTTCACCCTTATGCTATTTTTGAACTTGCAAATTTGTTACTTTTACTCTATTTTTGTCTCTTAAAAATTCAACTTGCCAGGGGTCTCAGAATATTTTCCTTTTGGATTTGATTAGAGCCTATATTGGTCTTTCCATATCTGGTGAGAAAAGTTTGAGGGATTATATCCTTTTTAGGCAGTACTGCATCAAAAATTGTAATTTTCCCCCAAAACGGAAAAGTGAAATTTGAGGTTTTCCTTCAGTTTGAAGTAATAATACACAAAAAAGAATACTTTTATGAATCTGGGACTTTTTTTATATTTTAAGAGTGAGTTGCAGGCCTATGATTTACTTCTAATGGATAAGCAACATTTTTGTTAGCAAAATTTCGATTTTTTAACCCCCTCCCCAACTTTTTTTATTTTCTATCTTCTGATTTTATTTAAGTGGCATAAAAAAATGAAACAGTACTTGTCAACTTTATAAAGCATAATTTATACAGACTCCAACTAAAGCATTTTTTTCACATAACCCAACAGCCCCTTTAAGCATGTCACCCTTCAAAAACAGAACTTTATTGCTTGCAATTTGTATATGAAATTGTTTTGTTCTGGTGCCCTCTTTGGTAAAGGGGAAATGTAAGGCATTACTTCAGTTCGAAGTAATAATATACCCAAAAGGAACACTTATCAAGAATCTGGTGCCTTTTTCAAATCATAAGAGTGGGTTGTAAGCCTGTGAATTAATCCTACTTAATGCTCAGCATTGGCTAACCCCATACCCCCACCTCCCCCACCCCACCCCACCCTACCCCGACCCTGCATGCTTCAGGCTCCATTTTCTGATGGAAACAATACTTGTTGTGAACTAAAGCATTATTTATAAGGAAAAGAGAAAGAAAGCAGAATAAATTAGGGCAGAAGAAAACTGCTTACATTCTGCTTAAATTGAGAAAGATTATAGCCCGCAAGGAAACAGGAATGCAGGCAAAGAGTTCCACAGTGAAGCAGTGTGTGGGGAAAAAAACTTGTAGAATACATCTTCGAATTGCATTTCGGAACCGTTACAGTGTTAAGGATGGTAGAGGACAGAGAAGCGTGTAGTGCGTCCAAAACGGACGGTTGACAGGGACAACCGGTGTTAAACCATTGGAACACATCCCATGGTAATACCTAATAGAAGAGGGAGGGAGAGTGGCGATACAAGGAATGTGATAGTGAACCTGTATCGCTCTTGATGAATGTTATCATTCAATCTAAAAAAGGCCTGTTACGACGATGACACATGCATGCAGGCCCACAAAATGTAAATTCTGTTTTTTAAAAAGTTATTGATAGCATTGTATCTCCTTTGACGTTTATGTCTTGACCATAGATAGCATCACAAAAGAGAGGAAGCGTCTATGTAAGCTAAAATGCTCAGAGCCACGGATTCTGTATTTCAGCGCATCAGTCACCTGCTAGAATCATTCATGAATGTGGCAGGGAATGTCTACTGCTATGGGTGGGAGTAATCATTCACGACAAGTTATCAAATGTTGCACTTTTGTGTCTCTTTTGACGACACATTGATTGATGTATTGTGACAGTTTCTTCGCCTTCTTTCTTGAGAATCAGTTTAATCAGATATGGAATGAACGATCTTATTCAAACAGTAATCAGTCAATGTCAGGAAGTTTTTGCTCTCTCCTAAATTGTCATATCTCAAAACTCAACTTTAAGTTTGCTATCTGAAATGAAAGGTGCTCTGTGGTCACATTGAACAATTCAGTTGGTTTGACACACACGTCCTAAAACTCTAGAACTGGATGATAATAAACTTTTTTGGTCATATTCTAAGGTATGTACCTTCTACCAGTAGTAAGCTAAATTTTGAGCAGCCATCAGTTCAAAAGGTGTATGTAGAAGGTTAAAACAAAAAATAGAGGGAAATTTGGACTTGATGGTGACTTGTAAATAATCTTAAGTGGTTACCTTTGTCATATATTTGTTGTACATGTTACGTCAGCTATGAGAGATAATAATCATAATAATGATGTAAATTTGTTTACTCTGGCATCTGTCAACTAAACAACGCTCATTGCGCTCAGCAAATATAACATTCAAACCGAATTGGAACAAGAAAGAGCAAAAGCAATATAACAAAATAACAGTTCGAAAGCATCCTTGAACAAGAATGTTTTTAAGTTCTTCTCGAAACCTGGCAAAGATGGAGAAAGACGCACAGCAGATGGGGAGTGACTTCCCACAAGGTGGCTGCAGCAAATCTAAAAGGCTGTTGACCCCCCAGTGACTGCGTGATTGGTGCTCGGCTATAGAAGCAGTCGTAATGTCATTCTCATTACGGCGTACTCTTGATTATCAAACAAAGGTTTCATGTTCGGACATACGTATGATGGATTAAAAAACCATGTGAGATGGCAGTGGGAGATACAAGTATCCCCTTCGCATTGGCTATACAACACACCCCCACTTGACGCTTCAGTCTACTGCCAGAGTGGGGCCCAATTTCATGCCACTTGCTTACCATAGAATTCTGTACATCCAACGGCCGGTAAAGCACGTAATTCTATGGCCCATAAGCGCAAAATTCCGCAGTAAGCTGAGCCCTGAAATGCGACCTGATCAGGTGATAATAAAAGTTAATACCAACAGTTACACCCTCTCGATCCCCTCACACTCTCCACACACTCCCCCCTTCCCTTTACTCTTCTCTCTGTCTGATCTAGTTGGGTTAATTATAGTCTACCCTCTTGATGGGATCGTGTCATTGATGGTAGTGTAAACTATACCCACTTGAGACGGGAAATGGACATTTCCAATTTCAAAGGGGACTCTACTACTGAATTGGACGATCATTTTTTATTCATCAATTAACGTGTTACGTGGTTGAAGTGCTGGAAGAGGGTTGAGTTGGGCTGTATGACAGGAATCACAGCAAAAAGGGGGGCATTTTTCATCTGTAACGTTTGCAGTTTTACCAATAGCTATTTTTTGTTTAGTATCTGAAACCACCTAAAAAGTGTATCAACATGTGAATTTACATGCAGGCTTGGACTGCAAATAACAGTTTAATATTTCTTTTTTTTAATTCACTGTGAAATTTCCAAATTTTTATCTAAAATGGACGGAAAACGTCACCTGCCTTTTCCATCCACTTTTTGATTGAAATTTGAAACTAATTACAAAATTTATCGTTATAATCAACTCAAATTATTTTCAGTATAATCCTGCATGTCCGTTCACATGTTGACACACTTTTTGGGTGGTTTTATGTACTTTTATGTATTTAAGTTACAACCATTGGAAAAACTGCTGACGAGATGGTAGAAAAATGGCACAATTTATTGTGTTTCTTGTCTAATGTAGTAAGGGTGCATTTTTTTTGTCAATTGTAATTAGTTTGGAGACTGGCTTATATCCCAAATAATATCTTCATGATGCTCTTTTATTTTTTTAGGCTGAATTTCCGTGACTTTATTTTCTGGATAACTTGCTATCCATCTATAAATCTTTTTCAACCATTTATTCAAGTTGACTTGTCCATGTGTTGTAAGAGGTGTTTGACGTGGTGGTACCATACACGGGGTACATCAATAATGAACGCCTCCTCCTCTGGTACCTGATGTCCCCTCCCTTGAAGAGGGAGGACATCCACTCCCTTGTTCTCAATCCCAGGACATGAGTCTTCAAATATTGATCCCCGGTTATACAGCAGTGTTAGGTTATATGGCTTTGACTAAAGATATTGACTAAGTAGGGAGACCGCCAACATAGTGCTAGATAGCTCAAGTTGGTAGAGCATCGATACGTTAAGCCGGGGATCGCAGGTTCAAATCCCCCTCCAGGAATTTTTCTATGTTCGCCCCCAAAATTGATTTAAATTTACCCAGTCAGTTTCCCTTGTGGTTTATTGCTTATCAATAACAACAACGGTAACAAAGTAACATCGTTCCTCACATGGGGAGAATGCAACGTGCATTTAAACAGAAGACGTTGGATGAAGAAGATTGTAAAGTGCCGGTGGTCCCCCACAATTTGTTTGTTTACTTTTCTAAAGGGATTTTAATGCATCGGACTTTTGCCGGACTTTCAGTGGTGTTGTCAAGGCTGTGATTGGTCAATACGTTAGTAGGCGGGGCTTAATGGATCGGGCTGTTGTAAACAATAGACCGATTGCGCGACCTACGTCACGTGACCCCTGTTGGGTTAAAAATGTAAACACACACGTAATCCTCCATAGGAAAGGGTGGTACGGTACACGATGATTAATGCATTTAGTTAATTCGATCGAGGCTTTTTTTTGCTTGAAATCTGTGAAACATATTCCAGAGTTTGTACCAAAGACCTTCAAGTGGCTGAATAAAGCCAGTAAGGACAGTTCCAGCAAGTCTTGAAAATTGACAAGTATCATATAAATGTGCACGATGTGTACAGCGCACGACGGAACGTTAGGCCAGACGACCGCGCTCACCACACAATTTTCAACACAAACATTTCAAAGTTTTGAAGCTGAAATCCTCCGAAGAAATTGCTTTCCAAAACTGTGTGATTCCTTTGCCTATTTGAAATTCTGCAAGGCTAGGCATTAATGCTCACTTTTCCAACGTTGTTTATCATTTTTTTTACAGTGATTTAGGCCAACATTACAAACAAAATAACAGACGGGTGGCTACATAATAGTCGTCCGAAGCCGGTATTGCATGGCTTAAAAAAACCTCTTTTCAGAAGAATTAGTTAAATTATGAAACAGAGGTGTGATTTAAATTAACGCCTCACCATACTACTTTAAATAAAGGGGCTGATTAACTAATTCATCGCTTAACGAAAGTATAATCGACTGTTTTCGCGACTCACTCTGTGTCACGGCCTATCTCTTTACACGTATTTTTTCACCAGTGTATGACGTCATACCCGATAGGTCTATTGTTAAAAAAAATCAAAAGACTAAAGGGATATTTAAAGATGTACGATCCATGTTCCTGTGATTTGTACATAGAAATGAATTGATTTCAGCGAACGAAATGTAAAAGAGCATGTTATTTTATAATTAACAAATTTACTAAATCGTGTTTTGACCTTGTATATGGCTATACAAATGTTGTTTTTGAAAACAATTATCCTTGCCAACCACCCTACGTGAAAATGTGTATGACGGCCTTTCCCGCTGCTGGTACCCAGAAGTTAGCTAAATTACAACGTCATTTTGCTTGCGGAGTTTATTTATTTTCTTCCACACCAAAATTTATTTGTTTAATTTAATTACTCTGTTCTTACTTGTTGGTGGATTTTTTTTCATTCGATATCTCATTTGAATCTTAATAACTTTGGTCATCCTACAAAAGTAGCAAAAGCTTCTCAACTTGAGTTTTGTATTTTTTATGCCAGTAAATGTACCAACATACTTGGTGATACGTCACTAATTTTCACAAAGTGGATGCATTTGGCATTAGGTTGTTTTGTTCTGTTTTTTCTTAGATAATTGTTTAAGGGTTGTTGTTGTTTTCTATACTTCATTGGCTGTCTTGTCTTGGCTCACTAGGACTCCACAGTACAACAGTCTACCTGATTGGTAATGGGTTAATTTTCCTCTATTCTGTGCAGATTGCATGATGTTTCAAGCAGACATGGGACTTTGGAAGGTGAATATGATTCCTTGAAAGTTAAACAAGATGATATGGAAAAACAGCTCCAAGAAAAGATGAGACTGGAAGAAGAGTTGGAGAAACTTAGAGCTCAGATGGAAGGTAAGAAAAGAAAAGGAAAAAAAATTGAAGTAACTAAATAATTTATAAACTAAATAAGAATGGAATTAAAACTTTTAAACTTTTACTTCTTCAAATTAAAAATGTTTAACAATTCTTCCAAAATGTTCATCTTTAATGCATATCTAATATTGCATGCTAAATGGTATAGTCGTTTTATTTGTGTATGCATCCTTTGAAATGAATTTGAAAAACTAAATAAATCAATACGACGTTATTTTAGATTGTCATTTTGTAATTGCCAGTCAAAAACTAAAAGACCTACCTGTTTCAATTATTTAAACATTCTTGACAATTTTGGATGTGTGCAGTGGTGCTGTCTTTTGTCTACATCACATACAATAACACACCTATCATTCATGCGATTAAAGCAATTCATTAAACAAAAACAAAAAGGATCCTTGACGTTTCAAAATTGCAGACTAACAAAAAGAAATCATAATAACTGACAAATGTTGATTATTTTTTTTCTTCTCTCAGCTGTAGATACAGTGGACGGAACAGTCCGTGATGGGAATAGTGTTGAAAATGAAGATGCTCAAGATGTTGAAGAGGAACCCAAGGAGGAGATTGTCTCAGAAGAAGCAGAAGAAGATCAACCTGATAACGAAGATGAAGACGATGAGAGTCTTAAGGAGGATAGAGAGGAGATTGAAGAGGATGAAGTTGATCTTGTGAAGAGAATCGATATAGGAGATGAAGTTATAGCTCAGTCACCGGAGGATGGTTGGTTCTATAGAGGTAAGAAGAAATAAGAAACACTTTGGACGATATACTGCGAATTATTTCAACCAAAACATAAAATGATGACGCAATGCTTCACAGAAAATTGATGGGATTCGTTGCAGGTTTTCAACGATTCGAAAGATGTTTGACAGGTTGGTGATTGGGTTGGGCCTTTGATGATACAAGAATGGAATGGCCCATATTCACAAGCGCCATCTTAGATATATACCGCAGTGCATCTTGGGAAACCGAGTACAGCTGAAAAAGAAATCACGTTGCCAAGATGGACGCCTTGCTGTAGTTTACATGTACTTATGCCGGGTCTTACGTGTTGCGTACCGCATTGCTTCAAAATCAGCGTGCCATGATGGTTGCCGATGTTGTTTGGACGCGGATTTCACCCAGAATCCTTTGCGCGCTTAACATTTCCGGTTATGCATGCACAGTGAGACATGCATAATATGTGCTATTTGACACACAGACACAGTATGTCATGAAAAAAAAGACATTTGGCTGTAGGGCCATCGCAGATTTGTCCTTTAAAAAAAAAACTATAGGTACAATAACAAGCAATGGCAGCCATTTTGAAAATTTCGGAAATAGCTTGTTACTCAACCTTTATTTCTTTGCAGGACAAACCTGCGATGGCCCAAAAGCCAAATGCCCTTCTCCCGACATACTCTGACATAGTGCCAAATTACACGCTTGTATCACCAAAGGCACAAACTTATAAGCATTTTAAATTTTAAGGATTTTGAAATCTTTGATTAGTCTAAATTGCCCGAAAAGGGGGAAAACCGGTGTAGGTTCTTAACTCTGATACCAGAAGTGTGAGGGGGGCTTGCTCCTCATTTTACCTTATTTCACTCTTTTTGATTTGATTTAAAATTACACTTTCAAACTGACAACATAAGTGCATTGTTCGGTAATAAGGAAAAGGTCTATTCCGATACCATACTAAAAAAAAACTACAAAATCCTTAAAGCACGGTGGACAACATTAGTAATTGTCAAAGGCCAGTATCCACACTTAATGTGACCCAACATGAGATATGAAATAACAAAATTGTGAAAGTTTTAAACTCAAATCAGTCATCGGAGTCACGAGAAACAGTGAAAAAAAAAAACACTTTATGTTTTTTACTGTTTTCAAACATCAGGTTCTGGACTCGCGTGATCAAAACTAATTGTTTGACTCATTTCTTAAAACTATTGGCAAAAATATTTCAAGGGATTTTTTCCTACCATGATCATCTTTGTATCATGTAAGTTATGTGCAATTCTGTAAAAATCCATATTTTCAATCTTCAGTGTTGTACACACCCCCTTTAAGTGACCTAGTTTCAGTGACCTAGAATTAGTTTCAACGTAGCATTAATAGAAGACTTGAACTTGATTTACCTTCTTGGATGCACTCTCATATGACACAGCTGATCGTGATGTCAGTCATGTACCTGCCATTACTGCACATAAAGCTGACGCCATTCATTCGGAGAACTAATAACACCTCATAGTCCCCACGGGCAACTCAACAACTCTTTACCCCACCTACATCTAGCTTTAATGGTTCGTGGAATATTAAAAAAAAAAATTAATGTTCAGGTATAAAAATTTGCCTGCGTAACAATTCCCAAAGGAATGGAGTCCTGTAACTATTGTGGGTTTCGTTAGGATTCCACGGAGAGAAAGCAAGTAATAAACTGTTTGACAAATCATCGCAAGTTTGCATCCTTTAAGTTAAGGTGGTCGAAGAGGCCAGTGCATTTTTACACCATTAAAGATGGTAGGTCCTATTTTGTGCCTATTTTACCCTAATTTAGATTAAAATTTCTACTAGCTATTTTATATAGATATGAGAAAGTTACAAGGTTTCTTTTAAAGGTATTGCACGAACAAATCTGCCAATAATTAGTGGTAGATAATTGAAAAGTAAAAATGAATAATTGTCAGGTAAATCACGTCCATCAGCCATGCACAAACAACAAACATCTTTCCATGTTACATGTATTTTGTGCATTGTCCGTGGCATATGCAAAAGTTTTTGCTATGTTTTTTGTTTTGAAAAAAAAAAATTGAAAAAAGAATTTAAAAAAGAAAAATCTGCGAAAGGCCATGCAACTTCGTCCTTAAATTCTGAATAAACCGACATGAGCCGGTAGGATTCTTGGTAGATGTAATTTCCAAAGACTTTCTTCAGCTGGCTATAGCTTGAGATCTTTATGGTAGAACCATGAAAATGAGAGCTGTGTAGCTCTCAAACTTACAATCTGGGGAGGCTCTTGGGAGCAACATTAAGATTTGATTAAGTCTTGGTTTCTGGAAAGCAGATTGATGTAACAGCTCAAAATCTAGAGTGATTGGAAGTCACAACGTTGATTTATCTTTAGAGTTGTGTGTAAGTTCTCAAAATTCTTATCATAGTATGGAGTTCAACTGTGCAATGCTTTTTCAATTTACTTTTTTCTCTCTCTTTTTTTTTCTGTGAAGGTGTCATTCATGGCACGCTTTCCTTCACAAGTAAGACTATTCAGCCTTTTCACACCTCGTTTCAAGTTTAGTCAGTTTGTGATGTGACAAAACAATTCTTGCCCTCCAGCCCAAAAAGCCAACGAGGAATATTTCATTCTTCTAGACTGAAATGTTTGCCGTTCAGTATTCACCGCAAGTTACTATCGGGAGTCGACCCGCAGTCCAAGCGTGAATAACTATCTGACTTAGTGCAATCTAACAGCTTGGGATTTTGTTGATAACGGACACGTTAGAATGTGACTGACTTCTTCACCTTCCCCTCTGGTCTCCTCTCCCCGATGACTTCGTCACAAGACACTTTCAGATCCCTGTCTGTTATTTTATTCAAACCTCACAAACGATGCCATTAAATATTAATTTCATTCTCACACGTGGGTGACATTTTTGGCCTTTAAAGTTAAACCGTCCCTATCATGACATTTTCAATTATTTATTTTGTCAGGTAAGTTGGGAATAGACCAGTAGGGGCTAAGCCTAATTGCTTCTCTCACAAGTTGGAGATGCTAATACACTGAACATCCTTATCAAGAAATGCTTATCGCAGTCGAGAGGTACGGTGTCAATAAAACAGAGGTTAATGTTCACTCTACCTGAGCAAAGCAGATCATTCTTACTTTTATTTGATCACACTGTTCTAAGTTGATCAAAAAATAATCAGGTTTTTAAAAAGTTTTAAAGCACATAATCCTCGAAACTAGTCAAGTTTACCAAAACCAGAAATCGGTTAATGATAAACTCAGCTGAAATGAATTAAACCCGTTATTATGAGGTCAATTAATTAACTTTTTTTATTTTATTTTCCTTCAATACTTTAGACCATGTTTAACTCATGACATCATGTGTTTACAAAAGCCTCCATGCAGGCACAATTTGTATAAAGCTCATTCGAAGAAAACATGAAATCTTACATTATATTCAAAGTTGCTTCGTTTGAGTTTTATCATTGCTGGATATGAAGAAAAGGGGGAACATCACATAACATTTTCAGCTGTTAGTTATTTAAATACTTGAATTTATTTCAAAATTCTGATATACAATGTAAAAGACATCCTGCATCCTGAGGTATTGTGCCTGCTAGGAAGAGCCCTAGAATGTTCAAGGTCTTGTTTTGGCCAAAGTAGGTTATACGTGGTGTATTCATAGCTAGGTCTGTCCACACTAATGGACCCATTTGGTGTGACATTTTTTTTTTAATGCGAGTGAAAAAAATATAACAAATATAAAAACATTCTCTGTTGTTTTTCCATGAAGATTTCAAATCACTTCAGGATTGTAAGAATAATAAATAATAAGAACAACAAACATTTATATAATGCCAAATCCATGCATAAAAATGCTCCTAGGCGCTTTACATAAAAATATAATAAACCTTGAAAAGATATAAAAGTACGTATCAGTAGAGATGAAAGAACATAATAATCAATACATATTGCAAAAACGATCCTTCGAAAAAGGAAAATAAACGTAAACCTACATAAGCCTCAAACATAAAATAAGCAGCATGATAAAAGGATTTAAATCATAAAATTGCTTACCAAAGAGGAAGACAAATCCCCATGAATTTTAGTAATAACTGAGGATCATCTTCAAGATGATTGTGTTTGTAACATGGAGATATTGGACAGACATTTCATGCATAAATGGAGAGAAAGTGGTTGAACTGCAAAGTCTTTCACAAAAAATGTTGTCCTTTTTGCAATGTGGTCCCTATGGTGCGGCCATTTTGATTTTCCCCCATTCAAACCAATGTAACCAAACCGAGGCTGGAAGGGCAAATAGTCTGGTTCCTTTTTGTACAATGAGTATGAGCATCTATTACTGTTGATGGATACAGAGAACATGACCAAGCTGGTGGCAGCATGATAAAGGTCTATCAGGAGAGTTTCCAGAAACAGCCAAAACAACTGTCTGAGTGTATATTTGGTTTGCGGTAACACCATGTGATTATATCACTTTGCTATATATAGTAGATTGTTGTTATGAGAACTTGTCCTGTTATTATTCTACTACTGCGGAGTAGATTTCGGAATTCGGGGCGCGGGAGGGGGATCGGGAGGACACCATAGTTCTGAAAAGAACTGTCGTGCTTATTAAGTACTACCTATGGAGGTAGGAAAACCCCAGTATAGTACTTGATAAGCAGGACAATTCTTTTTAGAACTAAGTTGTCCCCCACCCCCTCGAATTCCGAAATCTACTCCGCAAGTCGCGAAGTAGATATAATCACATGGTATTACTGCAGACCAAATATACATTGATACCTGACCACGCAATGCCTCAAAACCTATATAACTGTCTGAGTATTCAAGAAAGTAAAGAGGATTATCCTGAAGGTATTTTGTTTGTAACATAGACAGATCAGTTTAAGCTAAGGATTCAGTTTATGCTAAGGAATGTACAAAAACAAGAGAAAGAGCAAAATGTTGCCTTCTTTGCACCCTCCCAGTCGCAGCCCAAAAGCTATCTTGAAGGTTTGCTCCCTGGACCCCTACTAGAATTTGTGTTCATACCAACAGGGGATTCGCAAAGAAATTACCGTTTTCAAAGCTTGCATTTCGAATATGAGTCGTCTAATGCTCGGCATTTGAGGGCCATTTTAAACCTTTGAATCACCGAAAAACTTCATGAGCGCTCGGGGGCTATGACCCGAACCCCCTCGTGAGGTGAGTCCCATATCATTCCCCTTTTACTTTCATTTGGTAACGTCAGTCGGCAAATTTAGGCTTCCACATCCCCCAAAGAAAGTGCCTTCGCTACGCCGCTGATCTCACATTTCATGCGAAGGATACAGGCCTGAAATTTCATCTTTGAGAAGGCTTGCAAGACAGGCTATTTTCATTTTGCAAAGGGGCAGTTCTGTTGTAAAATCAAAAAATTATATGTCAAACTTTTAAAGGGGCACCAAGGCCAGGATTAGGGCAACAGAGGCAATGGCCTCAGTGGCCTCCGTGGCCTCCATGTTATTCCAGACCTGTATGATATCTGTAGACTGATGGTATCATAAGTGCATTGTTAAATAGTTTGAGTGAATAATAATCAAAGATTATAGAGCGCCGTAGGCGCAAGATGGGGAACTGAGCCTTTATCTACCGTTGGAAAGTGAAATACGCACGGGCGCCATTTCGGCAAGTGAATGCCCGTGTTTCCCATTGATAACAATTGTCATTGTCTACACTGGTCCACACCTATAAGTGTTGTATCAATAGAGTTACTTGCCGAAATGGCGTCCAGTGAGATTTCACATTTCAGCCAGAGTTCCCCATCTTGCGCCTACGGCGCTCTATAATCTTTGATAATAATTATACCATATACATCATTGATGTCTCGCATTCAATATAATTTGGTTTTACACTGATCATACTCAGTGTTTCCGAGTCTTGCAGAAAATCTACTGCCAGCGATTCGAATCCGTGACCCTCAATTTCTAGAGCAGACCAATAGACTGTACAAGTCTCCTGCGTATTCGAACACCAGGGTCCATTAAAGCGCGTGATTTAAAGACATTAAAGCAACGTGCATGGGACCAGCTGGTCCAAAAATATTTCAACAGCATTCAACAAACACGCCTGAGACTTGTAGTGTGTAGTTCATCGTGAAACATCACGAAAAGGATTGTGATTTCATTTTCTCGCAGTTTATTTCTCTTTAATTCCCGCATCCCCAGTGGTGTAAGGGGGGCATGGGGGGTCACGTGCACCGCCCCCCCCATTAGAAATCTGGACTTTTGAGATTAAAAATTACCAGAGTAAAATGTTACTATTTTTTAAGCTTTTGTTTAGTAATTTTAATGTTTTTGTAAACTATTTTTTCTATTTACACGCATTTGTTTTGACCTCCATGTCAGATTATCTTATGAAAAATAGTAAACGACATACCGAGAGTGCTAAAAAGGAGCTTGTTTGGGGAAAAGTGAACATTATTAAATCGGCATGAAGTGCACCCCTTATGCCCCCCCCCTAAAAATTTTACCCTAGATTTGCCGCTGCTCACCTCATTGTGGTAAAATAATAATGAGTTGAATCTATTGAAATATCATTGAGCAGGTACTGTTGAATCGAAGAGTGAGGATGCTGAATACTACGTAGCGGATAGCAACAACACTCTGCACAAGGTGTCTCAGAAATATATCTTGACTGACAAAGACGATGGGAACCGAGACATACAGGTATGCTCAGCAAGGAGGTGTAGTTCTCGAAATCGATTGTATAGCGAGTTATAAGTCCACACACAAATTGTAGTGGAAAATAGAATTGCACAGTGATAAACAGTAGGTTTACACCAATGAAACCCAGTTGTAATGTTAATGCAATCACAGGTGTGTGCATTATTATACATGACCATAAGCGCAATGTCATACATTATGTTCATACATTCCAAGCTTCAAATAATCATAACTCATAAACCGTAAGAGTGCTCATCCCAAAACTTTCTGGAAATGTTGCTTACATCTTAAGCTAACATTACACATTTTGAAAAAGACGCAATGTTCCAAATCAAGGTCAAAGATCAAATTTTTGCGTATTTTTTTTTTGTGGTACGTGATAAAATGTTTTTTTTTTTTAATGAAATGAAGGTCATCTGAAGTGCTTCAAACTGGTGTAAAGTTTGTCTCAGTAGGTGCTTTACTTTTGGAGATATGGCTGTCAAAACAGAGAGGGTCGAGCTAATTAGTCACAAGTTCGTTAACCCATATCTCAGAAAATTATTGTCTGAATTACATAAAATTTCGGTTCTGGGGATTTCTCAAGGAATCCAACCAGCACACCAAACTTTATTCCAATCCATGACGGTCAGGTCCAAAAGCGTGTTGAATTGACACGGAATGACCCCTGTGTAAAACTGATGAGTGACCAGTGTAAATGAATGGTCCGCGCCATTTTCTCAAAGTTCAAAAATGCTCCTTGTCGGATTGTGTCGCATGGTTTGTACGCCCTCTAGTTCTTATATATAACTCTATGGTCTTGAGAGAGTTGCGACAATGTGTGCACACAGGGTGCCAGAATAGACTGCACATTGGGTTGTGCTACATTTAGACAAAAAATGGCGCCCAGCAACCCCCCCAAAAAACTGGTTCCTCCATGTTGCAACTCTCTCAATACACAGCTCTGTACTTACCCAGCAGACTTCTTGACGACTGGAATATTACAAGTAACACCTGACAATTGTTGTATTGTTGTTGTTACCATACACCGCCTTGCTCTTTGACAACCATCTTAATAATGTTTATTTAAAAAGAACTGCCGGTTTGAGAAGAACCGAAGGTGAGATAAGCCTGTTCCGCTCGTCCTCTTTTGCCAACTTGAAACTATCCTCACACCCTGAACGATGACCCTGAAGCAGTTCTAAAATTGCCCTGAAGACAAATGGGGCTTACTGATAAAAATGTGTATAGAGTTGTCTCAGAACCCCCTACCCAACGCCCAATCTCCCCTCTGTAAAAATAAATTAATAAATACAAATAACAAACAGGGCCCACATTTTTCTGCTAAGCAAAAATAACAGGACACCAGTCACAGATGAGACATAGTATTTTGGCTGGTAACCTTTTACTTGTAAGCACAATTTTGTTGTGCTTAGCTACCAGCTCTATAATATTAGACCAAGATATTACATTGTTGTTGTCAATTTACTTATTCCCAGTTAACCAATCTCACTGTTTTTCAGGCTGGTGATGATGTTATTGCCCTCCATCCTGGTCAACCCTACCGATATGGCCCAGCCACCATCTCCAAGAATCTTCAAGATTTATGGTGTCAGGTAGAATTCTATGATGAGGAGGTTGCCGATATACCCAGGGAGGAGATGTATTTTATAACGCCAGAGTGTCATGAGGAGGTCAAGGAAGCCATCTTAGTCGGGGAGGATCGATGGGTGGGGCATGCTGCTGTCACTCGCGATGATAACGATGGAGTCTACTACTTAGGTAAGATACCCGCCTTCTTCAAGACATAACCAAATCTTCAAATACTCCCTGTTATTTATTAAGACATGTAAAAGTCATCAAATCACTCATACAGAATTGTCTTTCCTTGTTTGTAATCTGTTTCTACTTTGACTATCAAACTAATTTAACCAGTTTCCGCCGGGAGTCTTTTTTTTTGTCCGTCCCGCTGGCAGGATACTTTTGGCGGAATTCCTGGATTTTTTTTCTTTGAGGGTACCGCTGGTACAAAGAAACCATGACTTGACAAAGCCAAGAGAACAAAGATTCTCTTTGTTGGATCGTCTGTTTTGTTTCTCAACTGAGAAAATGTCCAATTCACGCATCGGAAATTACAAAACATCAGCCGTTACCTACGGCATAGGAGTGGTACTAAACATGGAACCATGGCTGGATTGCCGGCTCACTCGGATTAATACCTCCATTGAGTTGAAATACAACGATTGAACAAAGATGGACGCCTCTCGATGCCTCGTAATCCTCTTCTTGGAACATACGGACAAAGGTCTGTAATTGGAAAAATAGTTAAAGACATAAAAAGCAAGGAAATCAAAATGCAAGAGGGGATAACAAAAAAATCAAAAAAAATCAAAGCGCTTGTCGAGGATAGCACAAAAAGTCAAAAACTTATTTCCACCGACTCCTCTAAAACAAAAGGGGCACAGACAAAAAAAAACAAGGGCAAAACTGGAGGGACTAGGGCAAACAATGCAAAAACTAGACAAAACTATAAAAAAAAAACCAAAACAATAACAAATAGGGTATGTGAGCTCAAACGCCCTGCCTGTGTCTCTTCATCTATCTCGCCAGTAGGCAATGATGTGATGACATCACTCGATTGTTAACGACACAAACAGTGAAGAAGTCTACCTAATTATCACACCGTTGATGTGTTTGACGGTGTTCAAGATCACATGCAGTGAATCACTTATTATGACCGTGCATGGGAGCAAGGAGCCTTCTCATTTTAGTCTGTCTTTCAACATCAATATATCGTTCTAAAAATAACATTATTGAAAAAAACAAAAAAAAACAAAAAACCAAAAACAAAACAAAACACTGAGATAAGTTTCATTTTTCCATGGTAACTTCGTAGTGCGAAATCACATTATAGGATGTTAACCTTAAGGCGCTCCTAGAACTCGTATCCAGGTTCAGCTTTACACTTCTGAATTCTGTGCTTACGGTCTAGTGTCCGCTAACGGCCTAATCTCCGCTTACAGCCTAGGCACTACTAATTTCTGCGCTAGCTTCTGTAAGCGAAGAATGCTTAGAGAGCTAAGGCAAACATTTCTTTCTCACCTGCAAAACACACTTACCGGTACGTTTTTCAGCAACTGTAAGTGCCAATATTTTGCTTCATGGTAAGCAGAGAAAGCCGTGACAATGGGCCAAGCTCCATCCTGACAAGCATGATAGTCTTCCTACTTTAATCTGATTTGCGATTTGTTTGCCCTCAGAAAAAAAATAGCAAAATTGTTATTTTTAACAGCCTGAAAAGCCTACACCCTATGAACATGTAGGTCAGCGCTTGGACTCAGTAGCATTTACCCAGATGTTAAATTTGCATTGGGGATAAAGACTGTTATTTGTGTTTTACCCTTCCACCGAATCAATTTGTGTGTTAAGCACTGTATACTCAGTACTTTCCCTAGTCCTGTAGAAAAAAACTCGCATTATTTACTTGGGTGGGATTCAAACCCATGACAGATGTCTCACCAACTAGACCACTGAGATTGCCCTGCAGCTAAAGGCAGTTTAAAATCCAATATTTTAGCAGCGATTTAATAGATGTTAAATTAGGGGATAAAGAATATTATTTGTAGGTAAAACACAAATAAAGTACTGAGTATACAGTGCTTATCACGCATCGATGGGTAAAATACAAATGATATTTTAATAGATGTTAATTTTCGCATCTGGGATAAAGAATATTATTTGTAGGTAAAACACAAATAAAGTACTGAGTATACAGTGCTTAACACGCATCGATGGGTAAAATATAAATGATATTTTAATATATGTTAATTTTTGCATCTGGGATAAAGAATATTATTTGTTTGTTGTTTTACCAATATACAAATAATGTTCTTTATCCCTCATGCAAATTATTGGATATTATACAAAAAATGACATTTTACTACATTTTACTACTCTTTTTGAACGACCGAACATCATACCTGATCTGTACTGCCACAAAATATGAACAGCTTGCAAGACTAACAAGCTCGTAGACAGTGATTGATTTTATGTTCCTTGCGAGAAAAAGATCATGGCTTCATCAGTGTCATAAAACAGACAATCCAAATTCACCTTATCAATCATGTTGTAATTGCCAAAACTCAACTACCAAACCCAAAGAAAATCCAATCCTTTAGAAAAGCATCGTTGGTTTGAAACCCTGGTTTAGCTATCTAAAGGTACATTGCGGCCTCATATTTGTTTTTAGAAATGAGCTTATTTACCTATCAAAAATTTATATCAGTATGCTTTTGAGAACCTTTTCAAAAAGAAATGTAGGGCAAAATAATGCCCTGAAATTGACGAGAAATCGTCGAATAAAACAAAAGAGGTCAAAGGTTAACGTATAGGCTTGTCCAGTCGTTGTAACCATACAAAAACAAAAAGACTTTAACTAGCAGGCTGAATCTAGCTGCAAATTCTCAGCCGTGAATAACAGCAGCGAATGCCAGCCGCGAATTAACAATTCCCAGCCGCGAATTACCAATTCCCTGCCGTAAATTTTCGAAGCAGATAAGTCACATTCACGTCATGTGACCCTTGTGAGACTAAGAAAATATGTTCTGTTGTTAACCTGAGGATGCGATCCTTAACTTTGCCAAACTTTCCCCACTCTTGAAGGAAGTCGGTGTAATCTTTATTTCATCTTATTTTAAAATAGAGGTCTGAAATGGATGTGAGTTTCCAGCAAAACAAAAACACTCACAAAGATGGGTGGAAATCTCCAGGGGGGAAAAATTAAAAACTTTTACCTTCTAATGAAAAGTAAATTGGATAATTAAATTTAACACCAGGTTTGAAAAATTGTTTACGATTGATTACATTTGGTGGCAAATTTGATTTGGAGTATTTACAATTGGGGTTTAGTTGGAAGTTTAGATCGGATGAGTTGAAACTAGAAGACTGAATTGGTGTAATTGCCAAGAGACTGGTGGGTTTTTTAATTTAGTCATTATGGATTAGGGCTAGCGGGAAAGGCTGTACAAATATGCTTTACATAGGGCATGGTGTACTCTCACTGGCATCAATTCCCCCCCCCCCCCCCCCACCCACCGTTATCTCCCTCTAACCTGGGAAAGAGGACAAATTTAAGTGCGTGTGCTGAATTCATCATATCGATGAAAAAAACTTGCAGGCTTATGATACAGTTCGATATTCCGTCAATATTCAACTTGTACTTAAGTAGGTCAAGGTTGTTTTTTACCCTGCTAACACAATGTAATGCTGGGGTATTTTCAACTCTAACCATTTTTTATTCAAACTAAACACCACTGACAGAAATATGATTTTGTTTAGCCTTTGAGTACTCTGCTATAGAGTGGAAAAATGAAGCCATTAACAATTTTTCTGCAATTTATACAACAGTTCCCTTCGGTTAGTGAGCTGTTTGCAACAGCTAAATTTATGTTCTCAAAGATAAAAGCTACTGAAAAGGAAGTCAAAATAATACAAAATGAAGCCTTTATTTCAAAAATGTAAAGCACCTTGATTCTTGTTTTAAAAGCGCCTAATAAATAATGATAATAAAATTTATAATAATAGTAATAATGGATTTATAGAGCAAATACACAAATTTAAAATTACATAACAGATACAGATGAAATGCCTTGACTCTGCTAAAAATAGTCTTTATTAATAAAATAAAACGACTGTTTTTTCAAATTTTTTTAAATCTCTTTCTTACAGCCACTATTAAGAGTCGTATCGGCCAAGGGCGTTACTTTGTTGTGGAGTGGCCAGATGACAGAATAAGTCAACAGCATTGCAAACACATCTTTGGAGCTTTCTCAAGACGCCAACGTTTTGCCCTTGGAGATCACGTCTTGGCCATGGCGAGTATTGCTAAGATGACCTACTTACCAGGGAAGATCACTGGAGTTGACGGCAATCGTCTGGTGGTCGAGTTCTCTGATGGAACAAGGTAAAGAAATCATGTGTTACCGTGTGTGACCATATTTCTAGGAATTAACTTAAGTTAAGAAGCAGATCTCGTGTTTTATCAATTTAAAGGTGGAATACAGGATTCATAGTCATTGCATTTTTTTTATTAGTATCAGTCTGAAAGCTCATTGATTGTGAAGTTCAAACCAATACCAATCTTCCATAGAAATATTTCTGTCTGAAATTCTGTCAAAGTCCAGAAAATAGAGTTTTCCAATTTTCCAAGACCCCCAATTTTAACCTCCGTTGTAACAACCAAAATTAAGGACGAAGTGTTTACATGCTGTTAAGTGTGCACGGTTTTTCACTATTTTCTCCAAACTCGGACGATGGATTGAACCAAAGTTTTCACAAGTTTGTTTTTTCATGCATATATTGAATCAGACAAAATAAGAACACTGCACTATCAGCTTTACCAATCCTATATTTTACCTATAAGAAAGCCATCCTTCCAGACAGTCAAATGTGACAAGAAGCTGAGAAATCTGGGAGTCGGGCGCCTCAAAACATCTACATCATCTCTGAGTAGGTTTTTTTGAAATGGTTTGTGGCAGTAAATGCTTCTCAATTAATTAGGTGGAAGTCGGAATCCATGTGACTATTGCATACCACAGGTAGGGATCACGTCCAAAACTAGCAGTCTGTGGACTCCATTTGTATGAAATGAAATCGTTTTAGCAAAAAAAAAGGGACAAAATTCACGTTTTGTAAAAGTGCAGAACACAGTTGTTCAGTTGGCTTGATGGGTGTGGTGTTTTTATGATTTTTTTTTTGTCACAAGTGCTTGCTGTTGTATCTCAAGATGTACTGGATAGTTCTCTTGTTTGCTCAAGAAAATGTACAAAAATTGATGTACCAAATCCTGTCAATAGCAATTTACTTCAGTACATTTGAGTAAATATTTGTTCCCATTTCTGAATAGCCCTATATTCATATCTTAGGCCTGTATAAACACCTAGTTAGACTCCAATAACAAGTTGGACAAAGTTAAATCACTTTGAGCAAATCAAATCAAATCAAATCAGCGCTTTTCAAGACGAGTCGAATTCTCTTAAGCTCTTAACCCAGGAAAAAGCGTTTATTTTTATTTTATTTTTATTTCTTCATATCAAATAGCCTCAAAATGATGGCTTTTACATCCCCTTTTACATTCCTAATAACCCTAGTGTCCTGGGTTGATTAAATTGACCCAATTTTTCCGACGGTGTGCTCGCAGGGGCGATTAAAGCCCCAGCCCGACATTGGTAAGAAGAAAAACATACATGTTCAAATGTTCAGTTACATATACCTCACATGGTAAAAAAAGGTCATGATGGTAGGAAACTTTCTTTGAAGTATTTCTGCCTGAAGTGATATCGTTTTTAAATAACAAATGAAATAGGCTAAGATCCAAAATTAGTCTTTGTCTCAGTGAGACGAAAACTCTGCCAATAGGAATGTGTTCAAATTTTTGCCGTTTTCTTGCAAATGAAACAAAAAAAATGAGCTGACATTTTCACAGGTTGGTTTTATTACAAATATCTTGATTTGTGCAAAGAATGGAAGCATTTAAAGTCAGTTTACCAGTGTTGGGCTGGGGCTGCAAGTCGGCCCTATCTGTTACACATTTGTGTTGGTTGCCACACACCATGTGACCTTAAAATGCCTTCTTTGAGTCGTGACCAAAATAAAGTTTCAGAAGTCAGCTGTATACTTGTGTATGACTTGCCTGGTGTCATTGTTTCAGGAATATTTTGTACTAGCAATTTCAAAATATAAGTATGTAATGCACAGCTTAAAATCCATGGCAATACACATAGTTGACGAAGGGCACTTCTAGGGTGAAACAGAACTTGTGACTCAACATTCAAGAGAATGTAAATATTTTATTAAAGAGTTTGGTTATGAAGCTTTAATGGAGACTGTTAAATATAAGGTTTTTGATTGATGTCTAACTTCACAAGTCGACTCTAATAATAACAATTATACTCATTTCCTGGCAAGTGTTTTTCACACCTGAAGGGCGTCCCAAAGCACTCATTTTTTCTTACGGGTGTGTAGAGCTATGTTTGGAGTTACAAGACCCATTTTATATGAGTATAATATATATATATGTATATTTATTAAAACACAAAGCACCTTGTAACAGTTTACAAGTTGCTGTGGCACAGACTTCATGCAGCCTACCATGTCAGAAACACCGGGGCGAACCCCTTCTCTTAACGATACGTGCACTGGGTTCTTTTATGTGAATTACACAACACACTGGACCTACAGCTTTACGTCCCATCCGAAGGACGAAGCAGTAAGTGTCTTGGTCAAGGACACAAGTTTCAAGACCGGGACTCGAACTCACACTCTGCTGATCAGAAACACCAGAGCTTGAGTCCAGCTTGAATCAAGCAGTGTATTCTTTATTAAATTTGATGAGATGTTTTCAGCTACTTTATAAAACCTTTCCAAGAGATTCTCATGACGACTCATTGAATCCTAATGACCTGTTTGTTTTTGTACTCAGCTCCAATGATGTCGATCCTGTCCAATGCTTCTGGTTGTCTGAGGTATACTACGAAAGCAGTCGACTCTACCACATTCAGAAAAACCCAGAGTACGCACCTGTCCAGCCACAGACATTACAACCAGTGCCTCCCAGATCAAGACCTACATCAGGGTCTAGCTCTGGCTCAAGGTCAACCTTGGGATCAAAGGTCAAACAGAGGTCAAGTTCACCATCACCAAGTGTTTCGAGCAAAGCCTCGAACAAATCCAAGTCAGTTTTTTCAGATGATGGTTGGTGATTTTTTTTTTAACCCAGTCGTCATTCCGTCGTGGAGTGTGTGCAAGGTAACGTTTAGAGTTGTTAAGAAGTGGTTAAGATCGAAGATTATAGAGCACCGAAGGCGCAAGATCAGGTGTTCAGGCTGACATGGCTGAAATGTGAAATCCTGCTGGACGCCATTTCAGCAAGTAACTCTATTGATACAACAGCAAATCAGTGCAGACAATGGCCATTGCTATCAATGGTACAACAAAACATTCACTTGCTGAAATAGTACCCGGGCGTATTTCACGTTCCAAAAATAGATAGAGCTCCAGTTCCCCATCGTACGCCTTTGGCGCTCTATAATCTTTGGTTAAGATTTACTGAGGATCCTGTTTCTTAAGGAAGGCCCAGTGTGAGCACTTCTGAATCATGTACTTATGATTTTTCATATTGACAAATCTTCAACTTGACATGGTGAGGCCAAAACCATTGGTGGTACCGAACCAAATGTTTGTGGACAGTTTACCTTGTATAAAACGTTTGAACAGTATTGCTTTTGATCCTAAAATGTCAAAGCATCTTTTAATTTATTTTTTCACAAACTTTTCGGGGGGATCAACTTTTATCAGGTTTGGTAAATAACTAGAAAGCGAACAGTTGTTTTGCTGGGTACCAGTGCTATATTTGTCTTTATTATCATTATTAATATCGTAAATATACAAAGCTAATCTTGTAAGATATCTTTGGTCCAACATTTTGTGTTTTTTCCCCCTCCTGTCTGTGTTCCAGGCATTATTTTCATTTCAAGTTTCCGTCGGCAGGGTATGTGTAGTTAATTCAGACTTTGATCAAATAGATCATTCCATTTTTGTGGATCTTTGACAGCATCGATTGAGAAATGGTTAAAAGAAACCTCTGCGAATTAGAAAATAGAAAATACTTTTGTTTGAACAGCAACTACAAAAACAAAAAAAGGCTTGCCAATTATATTTGTCGTGTTACTTGATTGGCAAGCTGTAGATGCCAGTGAAATTGTAACCACTTCTGGAATGAAATTCAAGATGCAGCTTTCTAGGTGCCCCATGATTGATTGCGAAGAATTTTGTAATTAAACAATCTTCAAGTGACAGTTCTAGAATTATCAATGGTAATTCCACAGACCAATTTTTAGAACTACTTAAACTGCGAAGAAGCTCTGGAGGAAATTAGGTTTAATATTTATGGAACTTTCCTGCAATTTCTTCGGTAATGTCTAGATGGTGTATGAAGGAAACGTGATATCTGTAGCCGTCACAAAGCGGCTCAATAGCATGATTAATAACTTTAAAATGATTGAAACGAAGTCTTGATTTGTCACAGATTGTATGAGCTTTTAATGCAATAAGTCTGTTGCAGCTACGAACCCTGGTCTTCAGTGTCAACTTCATGCAATGTGTACATAAAGAAAATGTAAAATGGCTTTCGGCTGTAGTGTGTAAAATACTGGTTTTCACTTGCTGTTAAAATGCACGTGGATCATTCTAAATAGGTTAAAATCCCATGAAACACTGTTTCCAAATTAGCGGCTACGGCTTCGAGTATTGCTAGGTGGCATCCTATTCTTCAACACTTATTCATATGACGAACAAGCCGCAGCCACAGCTGCTAATTTGGACATGTCCCCGAAGGGGGAGGAGTCTCCTGATGGGGGGGGGGATCAATTCATAACTTGATTGGGAGAAAAGGATTTTGATTGAGGTATAAGTACATTTTCATTCTAATAATGTTGGTTGTTATCATGGACAGCGGAGAAATTGGTTTCAAGGACGACAACTGTCTGTCCTGAAAGAATCGGTTCGGATGGCATTACCTCCGCCCCCCACGACATCATGTTTGTGGTGAATAGCTTGTAAATATTTATTCGGCATTTAACTTGTACAATTGTACGATAGATTTGATGACTGTTTTGGCCTTCGAGATGTTGGGGGAGGTAAAGCTGCGTGTATCATTTGGAATAAAGGGCTTTCAAGTAACTTAAAAGAAACTGATTATAGTTTGATGCAATTTATAGAATTTTCTTGGAGAGTATGTTATTATTGTTAATGCATGAAGAGGAAACTCGTTGTCGTGTTTGAGAAAGGAAGGAAATCAGATTTTTCAAAGCTCTCTTGCGTTCCCCCCCTTTTTTTTATTGTCGGTGATTATTTCAAAACTCATCTTTCCCCTTAATAACTGGAAACGTATGATTGAGTATCGAACGAAGACGTGCTTTGTGACGTTGGAGTTAAAAGAGTCGTTGTCAGAAACCACGCAGCCAAACTGTCCCAGGTGAGGTGACGTTCAGCATCAAGATTGAAATTGGACTTGCAGCTTCACGTCCTGATCTGAACTGTCTGCCGGTCAACTTGTAATTTGTATCCTCTCGAGTGTAGAGTTGCAATTATTGTACATCTTAGAGGTTTGAAATTACACTTCGTTACAGCAAGACGTGCATGAGACGACCGTGTTTGACTTGTATTCATATAATGTTGTACACATGGTTTTATACTTGTGAGATTACATAGGTACTCATTGATGTACGTTGAGGGCCAGTGCCCATAGAAATCATAAAACCATGCAGGTGAAATAGAGTGAAGCCAAGAGTTTCACACACTCTGTTTACTCGGATAATAGGCCGGTGTCATTGATTAATGAATGTACAAAATGCTGAAGCGTGTCCGAGGGGTTAACATTGGTCAATGCACACTGGTGTTCTTTAGAACTCCTCTAGAACTCGCACATAAGAGAGAAAACTTGGAGCAATGATCTCAAAGTTAGTTTCATTGTCAATCACAAAGACATCAGAAAATGGGGGTGTTCTACACGGTGTTCACGACTTGATGTGTTACTGTCCAGTCCAGTGGTCAATGTTAACATGGCTTACAGTGTTATTAGGAAAGCAAAGCACCTATTCGAGAGGTGTTCTCTGTCATTGCAGAGTGACCCTAGAGCAGTGACCCTAGCAGGTGGGTGTGTATAAACATTGTAAATGAAAGATTGCTGTGAAACCATAGCTTCGATGCAATAAATCTTGGTTTGTCCAAAGTGCCTATTAGTATTAAGAGCTACTTCTGAGTGTCACTTTTGTCACTTTATGTAAATTGTTATGCATTATTATGTTAAATTGGAAAAATAAGTGAGGACAAAACAAGGGGTGAACGTGTTTTTTTTTTATACAAAATTTATTGACAAAATCACCAGGGGTAAGACTTACTCCTTACCCCTAACACTCACCATTGCTCTAACCCGTACCCTAAAAGGAAGACAAATTACAACGGGGGTAAGTCTTACATTTTTGCAAGACAAACTCCTTTTTACAAGAAGTAAACATTGCATGTTTTACCTAAAAAGTATGAAAACTTTCAAGGGGTAAGCGTTACTGGTTTTACCAAAATAAGGAAAAATTACTAGGGTATAAGCCTTGCATTTGGACTCCAAAAGGGGGCAAATCACAAGGGGTAAGCCTTGCAGCTTTTAGCAAAAAGAAATTGGGAAAATCACAAGGGGTTAACATCATTGCAGAAGCCTTGCAGGTTTTTACCAAAAAAGTTGCATAAAACCTGTAAGGCTTATACCCCTTGTAATTTTTCATACTTGTTTGGTAAAACCTGCAATGTTTACCCCCTTGAAAATAAGTGGGGTTCTATGTTTTGGATTAGGCTTGCAGGTTTTGCCCTCCCCATAAAAAAGAAAATTCACAAGGGGTAAGCTTTGCATTTGTATGAAAACAAAGGGGAAAATCACAAGAGATAAGCCTGAAACATCGGGAAAATCACAATTAGGGGTTAACTTTGCAGGTTTTACCCCAAAAGTAGGAAACATTGCAAGGGGTAAGCCTTGCAGGGTTTACCCAAAATTTTGAAAAATCACAAGGGATAAGCCTTGCATTTGTACCCAAAAAGGGGCATATTACAATGGGTAAGGCTTGCAGGTTTTACCAAAAAATTTGAAGATCACAAGGGGTAAGCCTTGCAGGTTTTATCCAAAAAGTAGCAAAGATTCCAAGGGGTAAGCCTTGCAGATAACAATGGGTAAGCCTTGCAGGTTTTACCAAAAAAGAAGAAAAATCACAAGGGGTAAGCCTTGCAGGTTTACCATAAAATAGCAGAAATTACAAGGGGTAAGTCTTGCTAGTTTTATCCAAAAAGTGAGAAAAATCACAAGGGGTAAGCCTTGCAGGTTTTTCCCAAAAAGTAGGCAAAATCACAAGGGGTCAGCCTTGCAGGTTTTATACAAAAAGTAGGACAAATCACAAGGGGTAAGCCTTGAACGCTTCATCCAAAAAGTAGGAAAAAATACAAGGGGTAAGTGTTGCAGGTTTTACCCAAAAAGTAGCAAAGATTCCAAGGGGTAAGCCTTGCAGGTAACAATGGGTAAGCTATGCAGGTTTTATCCAAAAAGAAGAAAAATCACAAGGGGTAAGCCTTGCAGGTTTACCAAAAAATAGCAGAAATTACAAGGGGTAAGTCTTGCTAGTTTTATCCAAAAAGTGAGAAAAATCACAAGGGGTAAGCCTTGCAGGTTTTACCCAAAAAGTAGGCAAAATCACAAGGGGTCAGCCTTGCAGGTGTTATACAAAAAGTAGGACAAATCACAAGGGGTAAGCCTTGAACGCTTCATCCAAAAAGTAGGAAAAAATACAAGGGGTTAGTCTTGCAGGTTTTACCCAAAAAGTAGCATAGATTCCAAGGGGTAAGCCTTGCAGGTAACAATGGGTAAGCCTTGCAAGTTTTATCCAAAAAGAAGAAAAATCACAAGGGGTAAGCCTTGCAGGTTTACCAAAAAATAGCAGAAATTACAAGGGGTAAGTCTTGCTAGTTTTATCCAAAAAGAAGAAAATCACAAGGGGTAAGCCTTGCAGGTTTACCAAAAAAATAACAGAAATTACAAGGGGTAAGTCTTGCTAGTTTTATCCAAAAAGTGAGAAAAATCACAAGGGGTAAGCCTTGCAAGTTTTATCCAAAAAGTAGGAAAATCACAAGGGGTAAGCCTTGCAAGTTTTATCCAAAAAGTAGGAAAAATCACAAGGGGTAAGCCTTGCAGGTTTTACCCAAAAAGTAGGAAAATCACAAGGGGTAAGCC
Source organism: Marthasterias glacialis (assembly GCA_911728455.2). NCBI lineage: Eukaryota > Metazoa > Echinodermata > Asteroidea > Forcipulatida > Asteriidae > Marthasterias > Marthasterias glacialis. The sequence goes on from OU452228.1 coordinate 20,328,020, forward strand.
TTGCAGGTTACAAGGGGTAAGTCCTGCAGGTTTTCACCAAAAGTAGGCAAAATCACAAGGGGTCAGCCTTGCAAAATCACAAGAGGTCAGCCTTGCAAGTTTTATCCAATAAGTAGGAAAATCACAAGGGGTAAGCCTTGCAGTTTACAAGGGGTAAGCCTTGCAGGTTTTACCCAAAAAGTAGGAAAAATCACAAGGGGTAAGCCTTGCAGGTTTTATCCAAAAAGTAGGAAAACTTTTAAGCGGTAAGCCTTGCAGCTTTTATCCAAAAAGTGGAAAAATCACAAGGGGGTAAGCCTTGCAAGTTTTACCCAAAAAGTAGGAAAAATCATAAGGGGTAAGTCTTGCAGGTTTTACCCAAAAAGTAGGAAAAATCACAAGGAGTAAGCCTTGCAGTTAACAATGGGTAAGCCTTCAAGGTTGTACTAAAAAGTAGCAGAAATTACAAGGGGAAAACCTTGCAAGTTTTATCCAAAAAGTAGGAAAATCACAAGGGGAAAACCTTGCAAGTTTTATCCAAAAAGTAGGAAAATCACAAGGGGTAAGCCTTGCAGGTTACAAGGGGTAAGTCTTGCAGGTTTTCACCAAAAGTAGGCAAAATCACAAGGGGTCAGCCTTGCAAGTTTTATCCAAAAAGTAGGAAAAATCACAAGGGGTAAGCCTTGCAGGTTTTACCCAAAAAAGAGGAAAAATCACAAGGGGTTTTACCCAAAAAGTAGGAAAATCACAAGGGGTAAGCCTTGCAGGTAACAAGGGGTAAGTCTTGCAGGTTTTATCCAAAAAGAAGGAAAAATCACAAGGGGTAAGCCTTGCAGGATTATCAAATAAAAGGAGGCAAAATCACAAGGGGTGAGCCTTGCAGGTTTTATACAAACAGTAGGAAAAATCACAAGGGGTAAGCCTTGAACGCTTCATCCAAAAAGTAGGAAAAAATACAAGGGGTAAGCCTTGCAGGTTTTATCCAAAAAGTAGGAAAACTTTTAAGCGGTAAGCCTTGCAGCTTTTATCCAAAAAGTGGAAAAATCACAAGGGGGTAAGCCTTGCAAGTTTTACCCAAAAAGTAGGAAAAATCATAAGGGGTAAGTCTTGCAGGTTTTACCCAAAAAGTAGGAAAAATCACAAGGCGTAAGCCTTGCAGTTAACAATGGGTAAGCCTTCAAGGTTGTACTAAAAAGTAGCAGAAATTACAAGGGGAAAACCTTGCAAGTTTTATCCAAAAAGTAGGAAAATCACAAGGGGAAAACCTTGCAAGTTTTATCCAAAAAGTAGGAAAATCACAAGGGGTAAGCCTTGCAGGTTACAAGGGGTAAGTCTTGCAGGTTTTCACCAAAAGTAGGCAAAATCACAAGGGGTCAGCCTTGCAAGTTTTATCCAAAAAGTAGGAAAAATCACAAGGGGTAAGCCTTGCAGGTTTTACCCAAAAAAGAGGAAAAATCACAAGGGGTTTTACCCAAAAAGTAGGAAAATCACAAGGGGTAAGCCTTGCAGGTAACAAGGGGTAAGTCTTGCAGGTTTTATCCAAAAAGTAGGAAAAATCACAAGGGGTAAGCCTTGCAGGTTTTATCAAATAAAAGGAGGCAAAATCACAAGGGGTGAGCCTTGCAGGTTTTATACAAACAGTAGGAAAAATCACAAGGGGTAAGCCTTGAACGCTTCATCCAAAAAGTAGGAAAAAATACAAGGGTTAAGCCTTGCATGTTTTATCCAAAAAGTAGGAAAAATCACAAGGGGTAAGCCTTGCAGGTTACAAGGGGTAAGTCTTGGAGGTTTTCACCAAAAGCAGGCAAAATCACAAGGGGTCAGCCTTGCAGGTTTTACCCAAAAAGAAGAAAAAATCACAAGGGGTTTTACCCAAAAAGTAGGAAAATCACAAGGGGTTTTACCCAAAAAGTAGGAAAATCACAAGGGGTAAGCCTTGCAGGTAACAAGGGGTAAGTCTTGCAGGTTTTATCCAAAAAGTAGGAAAAATCACAAGGGGTAAGCCTTGTAGATTTTACCCAAAAAGTAGGCAAAATCACAAGGGGTGAGCCTTGCAGGTTTTATACAAAAAGTAGGACAAATCACAAGGGGTAAGCCTTGCAGGTTTTACCCAAAAAGTAGGACAAATCACAAGGGGTAAGCCTTGCAGGTTTTACCCAAAAAGTAGGACAAATCACAAGGGGTAAGCCTTGTAGGTTTTATCCAATAAGTAGAAAAATCACAAGGGTTAAGCCTAGCAGGTTTTACCCAAAAAGTAGGAAAATCACAAGGGGTGAGCCTTGTTTGCAGTTTACAAGGGGTAGTGAGCCTTGCAAGTTTTATTCAAAAAGTAGGAAAAATCACAAGGGGTAAGCCTTTGCACGTTTTATCCAAAAGGGAGGAAAAATCACAAGGGTTAAGCCTTGCATGTTTTATCCAAAAAGTAGGAAAAATCACAAGGAGTAAGCCTTGCAGTTAACAATGGGTAAGCCTTCAAGGTTGTACTAAAAAGTAGCAGAAATTACAAGGGGGAAACCTTGCAAGTTTTATCCAAAAAGTAGGAAAAAACACAAGGGGTAAGCCTTGCAGGTTACAAGGGGTAAGTCTTGCAGGTTTTCACCAAAAGCAGGCAAAATCACAAGGGGTCAGCCTTGCAGGTTTTACCCAAAAAGAAGAAAAAATCACAAGGGGTTTTACCCAAAAAGTAGGAAAATCACAAGGGGTAAGCCTTGCAGGTAACAAGGGGTAAGTCTTGCAGGTTTTATCCAAAAAGTAGGAAAATCACAAGGGGTAAGCCTTGTAGATTTTACCCAAAAAGTAGGCAAAATCACAAGGGGTGAGCCTTGCAGGTTTTATACAAAAAGTAGGAAAAATCACAAGGGGTAAGCCTTGCAGGTTTTACCCAAAAAGTAGGAAAATCACAAGGGGTCAGCCTTGCAGGTTACAAGGGGTAAGTCTTGCAGGTTTTCACCAAAAGTAGGCAAAATCACAAGAGGTCAGCCTTGCAGGTTTTACCCAAAAAGGAGGAAAAATCACAAGGGGTTTTACCCAAAAAGTAGGAAAATCACAAGGGGTAAGCCTTGCAGGTAACAAGGGGTAAGTCTTGCAGGTTTTATCCAAAAAGTAGGAAAAATCACAAGGGGTAAGCCTTGTAGATTTTACCCAAAAAGTAGGCAAAATCACAAGGGGTGAGCCTTGCAGGTTTTATACAAAAAGTAGGACAAATCACAAGGGGTAAGCCTTGCAGGTTTTACCCAAAAAGTAGGACAAATCACAAGGGGTAAGCCTTGCAGGTTTTACCCAAAAAGTAGGACAAATCACAAGGGGGTAAGCCTTGCAGGTTTTATCCAATAAGTAGAAAAATCACAAGGGGTAAGCCTAGCAGGTTTTACCCAAAAAGTAGGAAAATCACAAGGGGTAAGCCTTGCAGGTAACAAGGGGTAAGTCTTGCAGGTTTTATCCAAAAAGTAGGAAAAATCACAAGGGGTAAGCCTTGTAGGTTTTACCCAAAAAGTAGGCAAAATCACAAGGGGTGAGCCTTGCAGGTTTTATACAAAAAGTAGGAAAAATCACAAGGGGTAAGCCTTGCAGGTTTTACCCAAAAAGTAGGAAAATCACAAGGGGTAAGCCTTGCAGGTTACAAGGGGTAAGTCTTGCAGGTTTTCACCAAAAGTAGGCAAAATCACAAGGGGTCAGCCTTGCAGGTTTTATCCAAAAAGGAGGAAAAATCACAAGGGGTTTTACCCAAAAAGTAGGAAAATCACAAGGGGTAAGCCTTGCAGGTAACAAGGGGTAAGTCTTGCAGGTTTTATCCAAAAAGTAGGAAAAATCACAAGGGGTAAGCCTTGTAGATTTTACCCAAAAAGTAGGCAAAATCACAAGGGGTGAGCCTTGCAGGTTTTATACAAAAAGTAGGACAAATCACAAGGGGTAAGCCTTGCAGGTTTTATACAAAAAGCAGGCAAAATCACAAGGGGTAAGCCTTGCAGGTTTTACCCAAAAAGTAGGACAAATCACAAGGGGTAAGCCTTGCAGGTTTTATCCAATAAGTAGAAAAATCACAAGGGTTAAGCCTAGCAGGTTTTACCCAAAAAGTAGGAAAATCACAAGGGGTGAGCCTTGCTTGCAGTTTACAAGGGGTAGTGAGCCTTGCAAGTTTTATTCAAAAAGTAGGAAAAATCACAAGGGGTAAGCCTTTGCACGTTTTATCCAAAAGGGAGGAAAAATCACAAGGGTTAAGCCTTGCATGTTTTATCCAAAAAGTAGGAAAAATCACAAGGAGTAAGCCTTGCAGTTAACAATGGGTAAGCCTTCAAGGTTGTACTAAAAAGTAGCAGAAATTACAAGGGGGAAACCTTGCAAGTTTTATCCAAAAAGTAGGAAAAAACACAAGGGGTAAGCCTTGCAGGTTACAAGGGGTAAGTCTTGGAGGTTTTCACCAAAAGCAGGCAAAATCACAAGGGGTCAGCCTTGCAGGTTTTACCCAAAAAGAAGAAAAAATCACAAGGGGTTTTACCCAAAAAGTAGGAAAATCACAAGGGGTAAGCCTTGCAGGTAACAAGGGGTAAGTCTTGCAGGTTTTATCCAAAAAGTAGGAAAATCACAAGGGGTAAGCCTTGTAGATTTTACCCAAAAAGTAGGCAAAATCACAAGGGGTGAGCCTTGCAGGTTTTATACAAAAAGTAGGAAAAATCACAAGGGGTAAGCCTTGCAGGTTTTACCCAAAAAGTAGGAAAAAACACAAGGGGTAAGCCTTGCAGGTTACAAGGGGTAAGTCTTGGAGGTTTTCACCAAAAGTAGGCAAAATCACAAGAGGTCAGCCTTGCAGGTTTTACCCAAAAAGAAGGAAAAATCACAAGGGGTTTTACCCAAAAAGTAGGAAAATCACAAGGGGTAAGCCTTGCAGGTAACAAGGGGTAAGTCTTGCAGGTTTTATCCAAAAAGTAGGAAAAATCACAAGGGGTAAGCCTTGTAGATTTTACCCAAAAAGTAGGCAAAATCACAAGGGGTGAGCCTTGCAGGTTTTATACAAAAAGTAGGACAAATCACAAGGGGTAAGCCTTGCAGGTTTTACCCAAAAAGTAGGACAAATCACAAGGGGTAAGCCTTGCAGGTTTTATACAAAAAGTAGGACAAATCACAAGGGGTAAGCCTTGCAGGTTTTATCCAATAAGTAGAAAAATCACAAGGGTTAAGCCTAGCAGGTTTTACCCAAAAAGTAGGAAAATCACAAGGGGTGAGCCTTGCTTGCAGTTTACAAGGGGTAGTGAGCCTTGGAAGTTTTATTCAAAAAGTAGGAAAAATCACAAGGGGTAAGCCTTTGCACGTTTTATCCAAAAGGGAGGAAAAATCACAAGGGTTAAGCCTTGCATGTTTTATCCAAAAAGTAGGAAAAATCACAAGGAGTAAGCCTTGCAGTTAACAATGGGTAAGCCTTCAAGGTTGTACTAAAAAGTAGCAGAAATTACAAGGGGGAAACCTTGCAATTTTATCCAAAAAGTAGGAAAAAACACAAGGGGTAAGCCTTGCAGGTTACAAGGGGTAAGTCTTGCAGGTTTTATCCAAAAAGTAGGAAAATCACAAGGGGTAAGCCTTGTAGATTTTACCCAAAAAGTAGGCAAAATCACAAGGGGTGAGCCTTGCAGGTTTTATACAAAAAGTAGGACAAATCACAAGGGGTAAGCCTTGCAGGTTTTACCCAAAAAGTAGGACAAATCACAAGGGGTAAGCCTTGCAGGTTTTATCCAATAAGTAGAAAAATCACAAGGGTTAAGCCTAGCAGGTTTTACCCAAAAAGTAGGAAAATCACAAGGGGTGAGCCTTGCTTGCAGTTTACAAGGGGTAGTGAGCCTTGCAAGTTTTATTCAAAAAGTAGGAAAAATCACAAGGGGTAAGCCTTTGCACGTTTTATCCAAAAGGGAGGAAAAATCACAAGGGTTAAGCCTTGCATGTTTTATCCAAAAAGTAGGAAAAATCACAGGGAGTAAGCCTTGCAGTTAACAATGGGTAAGCCTTCAAGGTTGTACTAAAAAGTAGCAGAAATTACAAGGGGTCAGCCTTGCAGGTTTTACCCAAAAAGAAGAAAAAATCACAAGGGGTAAGCCTTGCAGGTAACAAGGGGTAAGTCTTGCAGGTTTTATCCAAAAAGTAGGAAAATCACAAGGGGTAAGCCTTGTAGATTTTACCCAAAAAGTAGGCAAAATCACAAGGGGTGAGCCTTGCAGGTTTTATACAAAAAGTAGGAAAAATCACAAGGGGTAAGCCTTGCAGGTTTTACCCAAAAAGTAGGAAAATCACAAGGGGTAAGCCTTGCAGGTTACAAGGGGTAAGTCTTGGAGGTTTTCACCAAAAGTAGGCAAAATCACAAGAGGTCAGCCTTGCAGGTTTTACCCAAAAAGGAGGAAAAATCACAAGGGGTTTTACCCAAAAAGTAGGAAAATCACAAGGGGTAAGCCTTGCAGGTAACAAGGGGTAAGTCTTGCAGGTTTTATCCAAAAAGTAGGAAAAATCACAAGGGGTAAGCCTTGTAGATTTTACCCAAAAAGTAGGCAAAATCACAAGGGGTGAGCCTTGCAGGTTTTATACAAAAAGTATAAGGACAAATCACAAGGGGTAAGCCTTGCAGGTTTTACCCAAAAAGTAGGAAAATCACAAGGGGTAAGCCTTGCAGGTTACAAGGGGTAAGTCTTGGAGGTTTTCACCAAAAGTAGGCAAAATCACAAGAGGTCAGCCTTGCAGGTTTTACCCAAAAAGGAGGAAAAATCACAAGGGGTTTTACCCAAAAAGTAGGAAAATCACAAGGGGTAAGCCTTGCAGGTAACAAGGGGTAAGTCTTGCAGGTTTTATCCAAAAAGTAGGAAAAATCACAAGGGGTAAGCCTTGTAGATTTTACCCAAAAAGTAGGCAAAATCACAAGGGGTGAGCCTTGCAGGTTTTATACAAAAAGTATAAGGACAAATCACAAGGGGTAAGCCTTGCAGGTTTTACCCAAAAAGTAGGACAAATCACAAGGGGTAAGCCTTGCAGGTTTTACCCAAAAAGTAGGACAAATCACAAGGGGTAAGCCTTGCAGGTTTTATCCAATAAGTAGAAAAATCACAAGGGTTAAGCCTAGCAGGTTTTACCCAAAAAGTAGGAAAATCACAAGGGGTGAGCCTTGCTTGCAGTTTACAAGGGGTAGTGAGCCTTGCAAGTTTTATTCAAAAAGTAGGAAAAATCACAAGGGGTAAGCCTTGCACGTTTTATCCAAAAGGGAGGAAAAATCACAAGGGTTAAGCCTTGCATGTTTTATCCAAAAAGTAGGAAAAATCACAAGGAGTAAGCCTTGCGTTTGAATATATATTTGGTTTTATCCAAAAAGTAAAAAAAAAAGAAGGGGTAAGCCTTGCAGGTTTTATCCAAAAAGTAAAAAAATCACAAGGGGTAAGCCTTGCATGTAACAAGGGGTAAGCCTTGCAGGTTTTATCCAAAAAGTAGGAAAAATTACAAGGGGTAAGCCTTGCATCTTTACGGGATAAGAATCAAAGAAAAAATTACAAAGGGTAAGTCTAGCATTTTAATCCTAATAGTTTAAAAACATAACATAGGGCATAAGCCTTGCTTTAAAAAAAATGAAGAAAAAAACTTTACTAGGGATAAACCTTACATTATTACAAGAACATAACATTTACAAAATGTAGGCATTTTTACCCCCACAAAGGGAAAAATTACAAGACGTTAGCATTAAGTGCAATCTTAAATGGATACAAATTCAAGACTCTTTGCCATCTAAAAATACTTTAAAAGGGGGTCAGCCTTGCACTTTATCAAAAAGGTGAAAAAATTACAAGAGGGTAAGCCTTGCGTTTGAATATAAAAAGGGAAAACTACAAGACGTAGACATAGTAAACCTAATTGAGAAACATACAAAAACCTTGTCCATCTAAAAAAAAAATACTGAACAAAACTGCAAGTTGTACCGTGCAGCTCACAAAAAATATAGAAAAAGTACGAGGGATAAGTCGTGCAGTTTTATAATAAAATCAATAACATTGAAATAAAAACAAATTCCCAAGCACGTTAATATTAAATGAGATAAATCATTTAAAAAGGGTCATCGGACTTTGCGAAGAAACTACATATACCTTCAATTTACCGTGACCATTAAGATCCACAATGAACTCAAACCTTGAATTTCATCTGAATTTGACGCCGAGTGAATTTTTTCTGCATTTGAAATGAGAAAATAAGTATTTATTAGCGTGCACATGAAGGCTCAGCAAAAGTGCAAAGGAATAATATGGGTTTAATAGTGATAGTCCAAACGTTGAGACCAATAACTACTCACTTCGCGGCAGTGGAGTGAATCACGAGGTGTTCCCTCGATTCACTAAGTTCAGTAATAGTCCAGGCCGATTTCCTACCTCCCCAGGCAGTACCTTACTAGCAGGACAATTCTTTTCAGAACTACGAAATCTACTCCGCAGTAGTAGAAATAATAGCAAGACAAGTTCTGAAGACGAGCAGAGTATACTGTTCGAAACGTCGAGAACATACCGGCTCTTTTCAGAGCCACCACTCTTCCCAAAAGAGATTTACACGAGGTTGTACCCGCAAGTTTCCTATTATCCTTCACACCATGCAAAGCCTCAAACATTACCTAATCTGTACACAGTAAAGTAGATAAGTCGCATGGTGTTACCGCAAAACAAAAATACATAGATCATAGAATTAATGTAACTGTTAAGATTCAATTGGTGCTCAAATTATGTTCCAACATTAAGTGTATGAAAGGTGTCAACTGCGGTGAATCTTCATGAAATGGTACTAGATGTTTGTATCTGTTGGCCTAAAAGTTCATATTCATCAAGGTAGTCAAAAGGCATGACACTTGAACAAAGCAATAATCCACACCGATGCATAGTCATTGTTCAAAAAGTCTAATTATAATAGTTGTTAGTTTAATCACAGTTTTAAAACTGGAACCAAGAAATGATTTGTACAGCCCCCATTGGTTAATTAATACGAAAGGGCAGGCATTCACATGGAGCAGGCTCCGCCGACAAGGAACCGTGGTCGACCATTGGTGGATAGCTGCGCATGCTCACTAACAATCTATGGTACGAACGCGGCTAGTTCAAGTCATGACGAAACTTTTGTCTGAGATTTTGTTCTGAGAAGTACAAATTATTCTCACTTTTTTTTTCTTCAATCGCGACCATTGTGGAGTGTCGTGGCTGAGCGGTCTAGATCGCCGGACTCAAGTTCTGGTGTTGTCGGCAGCAGAGTGTGGGTTCGAATCCCGGTCGCGGCACTTGTGTCCTTGAGCAAGATTTTTACCATAAGAACTTTACCATAATTGCTTTGTCCTTCGGATGGGACATTAAGCCGTAGGTCCCGTGTACTAGGATTGGTAGTACATGTACACGTCAAATAACCTAGAACACTATCGTGGAGGAGTAGGGGGAGTTACCCCGGTGTTTCTGGTTCAGATAGCAAGCACCCTTGTTTACAGGTTTCCTCATGCTTGAGAGCTACAGTGATTAAGTTCACTTATGAGGCATCCTTGGTTTCATTACCAGAAATATATAACAATTATAATATACTAATAACAATAACAATGGTAGCGAAAGGTTTTGCCATGAGCAAGTTCGATCAAAGACCAATGGTTAACTAGTGACATACGTAGTGCTTGCACACTGAAGTTGAAGCGCTCGGTATTTTTTCCAGCAAGGAATGCGGAGTTACGTTTTGAAGTATGAAACCAGTTCCTTCACATAGCACCATGTAACGGTTTACAAGGTGCCGTTGTGCAATCTGCAGCCGATCAAACCAGGAAAACCGGGGCAAACCCCTTCTCTTTTCGATAAGTGCACTTGGTTCTTTTATGTGCATTACACAACACACGGGACCTATGGCTTTACGTCTCATCCAAAGGACAAAGTAATAATGGTTAAGTGCCTTGCTTAAGTGTCACGCCTGGGACTCGAACCCACAATCTGCTGATAAGAAACACCAGAGCTTGAGTCCAGTGTTCTTATCCACTCGGTCACGACACGACACGGGGTTTTCCCGGGCAATTTCAATTCACACAAACATTCAATTTACACCTGGCTCATTCAATTTCGTTTGAAAATTAATGCTCCGTTGCATCAGCATTCAACAGTCACAAGGAGAAATTCAATTTCAACAGTTTAGCACTCGCTAGTGGTCAAATAAGATCATTCAAATTCATCAAGTCGCAAAAATCATTCATTTGGAAATTCGTAAAAGCCTGCAAGAAGAGGCTGCTCAATCATTTAATTTCATCAATGGTAAATAGGTAGTAGAAATTCAACTGAAGAGTGGTGAAATGTAGTCTTGAATGGGAAGAATGAAATCATGTTTGCACGAAAACGAAATTGAATGCAATGGTAGCTATAAAAAAAAGTACCCCTTATAGTCTGAATGAGTTGAGGAAAATGCGTGAATTTGAATGCGTGTTAATGGACTTAATTTCTGCTGAAACTGGCTGGGAAAATCGATATTAAATGTTAATATCTTTAAAAAAAGTACAGTACTAAAATGGATCAAAACAGTCAAGGGACTAGACTGTTTCCTTTCCAGTCTCTTAGACTGATTGGATTAGAAGTAATCCCTGATGGTGGTAAGTTGATGAGGGTGATAAATCGACACATTGGTATTCCAAGACACGTAACAATATAGCGAGCTGATCGGACCAGGCTGTACCCCTACAACATTATACAACGCGAGACCAGAGATGACACACAATCCTGCACCCCCTCATCATTAAGCGATTGATATCGCCTCGATTACGACGGCAAGGTGATAATAGCGTCTATGAATGATTTACTCCTATAATGAGAGCATGTGATTTAAAAAAAGCTAATCAAGTTTTGATGACATGTGTCTCTCTCTCCGGATATCAATTATTTATGAGGACAAACTAACCGTGACGCTCTCATAGTGCGAGCCTTCCTCAAAAATTGCAATAAATTGTCCTCGCGCCTCAGGGGGGCCCTACCAACCTGTTTTTCTTTCTGCAGATCAGAATGTCAATGCAGTTTACAAACCTCAGTTATGGCCCGTCCTGTTGTTTAATATGAATTGTGAAAATATCTTCAAAAGGATATACCAAATAAAATCGCAACTGAAATAAGCTTAAAACACAGACGAAAGAGACTATTTATGTATAGGAAGTTTCGGTTACAGCAAACTTGCAGATTTCGAAATTAACTTAATCCATTTTTAATTAAGATTGCTGCAGAGCTCTTAATCAAAGCATAACCAGCTTAATCAAGGCATAAACAAAACTGACAAGTACTTAAATAATGAAGTCATTTTAACAAACTGATGCCAATTTAAGTTAACAGCTTGTCAGGTAGTTTAAATAACCACAACCTGACAATAAACAAAAAAGTATGTCAACAGCATTTAAGGTTCAAATGCGTAGTAATCTGTATTGGTAACTTTCTTTTCACATTTTGTTACCAAAAACACAAAACATTTTGGTTATATTGTACAATGAAGTTAGTACCCTATTTAATCTTTTCAATTACATGGATCCATAATGAACTGCATTAAAAAATGTCTAGTATTTCTACTTCGCACGCATTCCGAAGACATTACACGATTAAATCATGAAACAGATGTGCTACACCATGCTGTGAAGTTGAAAACCCAGGCGGGATGTCATATCAAACACCACGGTCAACTGTTTCTCGCAGTCGACTTCATTACTGAACTCATAACCAAAGTCCACGAGTTCATGGTTTTCTTGGCCATGTTGCAAAAATCCTCTTCTAGATCATGAAGCAGATGCGAGACCGCTTGCAGAGAAGTTTCAAAACACTCACCCGAGGAAGGAATAACAATTTACAAAAATGAAGGCGACTATTGTCATCTTCATTATAGATCAGTGTAGCATTGGTAATGCCTCTGTTCTCTCTGTATCACGGTAAGGTTCAGCATTAAAATCGCTATTGTTTTTTGTAGTTAGGACGAGTTATGGCGCAATAGGACGGCTTTTCTCTGAACGCCTCCCCAAAAACAACAATATACACACAAATTCACTGAAACAGTGTATTAAATACATTGAACTTTGGTTCTCTGGAAGCAACTGGCCTATTAGTATCATTAGGCCTATCTTATTTTGTTTTCAAACAAACTGCTGACAAAACGCTCTCCATTTTACCGCCGATGTTTTTAAGTCTCGATGTTGATGTCTGTGCGACATTGGAAATCAGAAATTCAATTGCACCCGCTAAAAAAGCACTAAATAAATAAACAAACAAACAAAAACAAAAACAAAAACAAAAACAAAAACAAAACAAAAACAAAACAAAAACAAAAACAAAAACAAAAACAAAACAAAAACAAAACAAAAAAAAAAACAAAAACAAAAACAAAAACAAAAAACAAACACAAAACAAAAAAAAAGCAAAAACAAACAGAAAAACAAAAACAAAAACAAAAACAAAACAAAAACAAAACAAAAACAAAAACAAAAACAAAAACAAAAACAAAAACAAAAACAAAAACAAAAACAAAAACAAAAACAAAACAAAACAAAAACAAAAACAAAAACAAAAACAAAAACAAAAACAAAAACAAAAACAAAAACAAAAACAAAAACAAAAACAAAAACAAAAACAAAAACAAAAACAAAAACAAAAACAAAAACAAAAACAAAAACAAAAACAAAAACAAAAACAAAAACAAAAACAAAAACAAAAACAAAAACAAAAACAAAAACAAAAACAAAAACAAACAAACAAACAAACAAACAAACAAACAAACAAACAAACAAACAAACAAACAAACAAACAAACAAACAAACAAACAAACAAACAAACAAACAAACAAACAAACAAACAAACAAACAAACAAACAAACAAACAAACAAACAAACAAACAAACAAACAAACAAACAAACAAACAAACAAACAAACAAACAAACAAACAAACAAACAAACAAACAAACAAACAAACAAACAAACAAACAAACAAACAAACAAACAAACAAACAAACAAACAAACAAACAAACAAACAAACAAACAAACAAACAAACAAACAAACAAACAAACAAACAAACAAACAAACAAACAAACAAACAAACAAACAAAACAACTAAACAAACAAACAAACCAACGAACAAACAAACAAACAAACAAACAAACAAACAAGCAAACCAGCCAGCCAGTAAGTAAATAAATAAATAGATACAAATAATTGTTTTAATAATAATAAATAAATAAATCTGATTAACTACTGAATCTAAGACACATTAGACAAAACCATATCGAAGGAAACTCGTACCTTCAGCATTGAATTTATTGTTAAAGTAATTTAGCATTCTGTCATTCGGAAACTTTCAGATTCCCCGTTCCTACAATGTTATCTTTATATAAGTCTTAGAGGAGCCAGACTAATTTTCCACAAACCTCGTTTTCAAAGATCTACATATTAACTACATTAACCTAAATACCAGAACTGTTTGTAAGTGAACATTCATGGATATTAAGCCCTGGGGATGGTATGTGATATCCTATGTTGTAATAACATCACGATAAGTTGTCTATGTTGTTTAAATCATGTGCAGACTTGCTTAGCACGACGGGGATGGATATAACAGGTGCATAAGGGTGATTAGACACTGTACTTTTAGGGCGTGTCTGATCACAGAGCAAGTTCATCCTCCATGATCTGTCACCAAAAGGTGGCGTGATTGCATCGCACCACCACACTCAGATATCATGACCAACGACGTCAGCAATTTGAAATTAGTGCGTATTAATGTCAGGACGTTGGAGGTTTCAGCGGGAACCTCTTCTTTCAATGATTTGATAGGAAATGTTTATTTTTGTGTAGTTTTTATGTTGGTCCCACTCTACTAGCCTATAGTGATAAAGACTTAATATATAGCGCTGGTATCTGGAGACATTCTTCACAGCACTGGGAAAGGGAAGTTATCAAAAAGTTTGAGTAAAGAGGTAGGTTTTGAGATGTGTTCTGATGGGACTGTTGTCAGGTTGTGTTTCGGGGTTTATTGGTCGACCATTCCATGGGCGGGGTGCCGCAATAGAAAAACTTTAGTGGAGCAGATGAAGATGCAAGGAAGTGGAGCATCAACCACTAATCGCTTTTCAGGGAAAATCATTACATTTCTACTTTTAGTTTGAACTGAATGAGGTGGGAAAATACGTTATAAAACGTTTACGGCCAGCAGTTCATGTTGACATTATAGATTGTCCCATTAGTTGTGAAAAGGACTGAAAATGCTTTCACTCGTATGAAAAAGCACGCCACGGAATTGGATAGTTTCTTGAAGGGAAGACTATGCCTATTTCGCTGTGAACCATCAGATATAAATTTAAGGAATGCTTGTGAACTTTTCTTTTTTTTCACAATGAACGATGAACAAGTTGTACTTGATCCTATAACTCACTGCTCTCTCTAAAAAATAATAATAATAAAAAATAATAGAGCCAAAAGAATGGAGAAAATCTCGATTTCAATTATTCACATTTCAGAAAGCATGTTTGCAGACTAGCTAAATCGTAGCACATCTTTAACAATCTTGACACAAAAACAAGCTTTGGAATCCCTCTTGAGTATGATAGAACTAAACAGGTGATGTCCCAGACCAAAATTGCTTGCGAAGGTGTCATCATTTAACCATACCCCGCCCGTCCAAAGACTGTCATCGCCCGTTGCATTCCTTGCAGCTGGTTCGGTCGTGTTGCATCAACACCGTGCAAATTAAGAATTCAACTGCGCGTGAGACTACGTAGGCTGCTGCTAGTTTTTAATTGAGGAGTTGGCTTGGGAGTCGGCTTGATCGCAACTGTAATTTATTGTTTCAATTCCTCGTTCCAGAATTGTAACTTTATCTAGTGAGTGGTGATATGTCTGGTTGGATGCCTCCTTTCCAACATCTTAATGAAACTGCACGGAAGGAAATGTTCTTTGTTTTCATTATTGCTGTAGATGTGATGTCTTTATAATATACATGCAACCAACAAGAGGCCTGCAGGGCAAGGGATGATTTTTTGTTTTCATATCAGGATGCAAGAGGCTTACTCTGAACATGTATACTGACTAAGAACTCCTGACATCGTGATATTTTCCCAATGAGTTGAAACATTTTGAGATTTGTGTTGATCTAATAGCAGGAACCTGGATGTTGACTGCATCGAAGATGATTTACAAAAGACGTGTGTTTCTTCTCGGAAACATGACCTGCTCCTTAACTGCAATCCTAGCCATTCCTTCCTTCAATCAGAGGGTGTTACACCGTCCAGACCCAAAATTGATTCACAGAACAGGACAAAAAAAAACACCAACAGACCGTCTGAGATGTTCACAAATTGACAAACGTGTAAAAGGCTTCCGAGAGAGAGAGAGAGAGAGAGAGAGAGAGAGAGAGAGAGAGAGGGAGAGTGGGGGAGAGGGGAGATGGGAGAAAAGATAACAAGTGTCGGACGCGGAATGCTTAAGAGTTCTCACTTATGAAATCAACGTGTTTTCCCGTTGATTGAGTTTGATATTTGCATAACAGTTTTAGCAATTAATGTTTTGGTTTGGGGGGGGTGGAAAAAGGGGGGCTTTGCGCATTTGACACTTTCAAGCAGTCAAAGTGATTCTCGTATGACACACAGATCACGTGCCGACGTTATTTATGTCAACAGAAAGTTTCGCCGTACAAGCAGGTTGGCTAGAGAGAGCGTCTAGATGCAGCCATACTCTGGGGCTGGTGGGGGGGGGGGGGGCTGGAGTGAAGTAAGGGAGCCAGTTTTATATAAATAAAAAAAAAAATAAAAACATTCAAACAAAAATTCAAACAAAATTACTTCCTCGCATCACGTTATCCACGCTCCAATTTTCCATGTTTGAGATTTCCAATTGCGAAATTCCCCCGGCATTTTTCACCCTCTTAAAAAAATCTGATCCATTTTTTCCCCTCAGTTTTATGTTTCCCTACTTAACCTGTTAAGGTTGTGGCCATATTGTACTTGACCATGTTTTATTGGACATATCCATTCCTTCCTCTCTGATGTGAAACCATTTCAATTGGAGATCGATTCCTCAAGCTTACTGTAAGGTAATCACTTAAAGACTTCTCCAAAGAGAAAAAAAACAAACAAGTTCTCTCATTCGATGTTATAAAACCCACTTAACTGGTGGACTGTGAGTATGCCTTAATTGTACTGGATACATTCATTCAAACTGACATTTGTTTCCATATATGAAGATCATGTTAAAACAAAAGTGAAAACAAAATTACATTTAAAAAGGAAACTAACAAGAAACACATCGACAGAAAATAAACCAGAGGTGTGGGACATAATCTTGCAGCCGGGACTTGTGATAGGCACTCGGGTACAAGACTAAGAACTAGACTGAAAACGAGACTAAGAATAAACAGTGCAACCAATGCAAACAAAAAACAACACACAAAAACAGCATAGAAGAGACAAAAATACACGGAATGAAAACAAAGAAAGATTACAGTTGCTGACAAAACAACAACTGAGAAAAAAAACATGTCCAACATTTTGAGATGAAAGCTT
Source organism: Marthasterias glacialis (assembly GCA_911728455.2). Taxonomy (NCBI): domain Eukaryota; kingdom Metazoa; phylum Echinodermata; class Asteroidea; order Forcipulatida; family Asteriidae; genus Marthasterias; species Marthasterias glacialis. Next base: position 20,344,529 of record OU452228.1, read on the forward strand.
TTCGACGGTGCAATTTTTAACTCGACCCACTTAATGCTCGCGGTTTCAAGCGCCGTCTTCAGTCTGCCTCGGGTTTGATTTTGCACTCTCAGTTAGAGTCAACAAACCAAGTCCTCGAATGAATTTTCTGCCTTTTATATACTGCAATTGATCCATTCTGGCCACCTTACAATAATGTTTTGCCAAATGCTTCTTCACCAGCAAGGTATTTAAATATTGTTGCTACACCAAATATTGTGTTCATTTTTTTTGTTTTGAGAAGTGCTTCAGGAGGGGGAACTTTACACAGACAAGTTCAAGATTATTTGAATATCGTAAGACATGCAGGAGGTTCAACTTGACTTGATGAGATTGACTCGTGATACCAAGCAGTATCTTCAAGACTCGCGCCACTCCTGGCGATAAATTATGCTCATTCTGGCTTTGATCAAACAAATCGCCAAACGTGCGAAAAAGTTCCTCGAAATGGATGGACATCTTTTGGATAAATGAACAAATCCTTTATGAGGTCAATGATAAGTCGACACTGTGGGTAAAAAGTTATAACTTCCTACCGCATGACAGCTCTTCCAAGAAATCCGTTATGTTCATTTTTGTCAGCTTGGTAAACAAAACCGAGGAAAGGGGCATTTTGTAATTATGCATTTTGAGAAAACCTGGGTTTATTTGTCTTCCGTTGAATTCATGATGATACTATTCCTTTATGATATGCCACGTGACATGACAGACATCTTTTTCAGGGAGGCCCTATACATTAACGATATTTATAACTTATTTGTCTACTTTTTCTATAGCAATTTCAGGGCTGTGCGGCGAGCCCCAGTCTGTGTCCGTGAGACATGTTGAGTTGTTTTCTCTCAACTGATACAAGCGGATCCTTTCAACTTACTATCTTGAATCTGTCCTTGCCTAGAGACCAAGACGTTACTCCCGGATGCGGGCCGAGTTCAAGTCGACCTTTAAGATGCATCAAATCTCTCCCCGCCAATTTGCCGCTCTGTATCCATCAGTCGATCTTTAAGGAATAGAGTTATGTCTGGGTGATCATCCCAGTTGCTCCTCCCGGGGCATCTTGTCTTTGTGGAGTTACTTCCCTCCGGGCCATCTTGTCTTTGTGGACTGCGGAGGAATCTGTAAATTGAGGGCCGCTGACCCTTTTCTTTGGGAACAAATATTTCTCGTTTTTTGTTTTGACCCAGAGGGGCATTCTCCAGTTTTGCCAGCTTCACATTTATCTCTTTAATACTTGTCACGCATGAAATGAGACTCTTTTTCATTCAACTTATGTAATGTCTGGTTAAATCAAAAGAGATGCTACAAAACAGACACGCTCTCTGACAACGCGTCACTTATTTAATTGTTTACATTGCATCAACTGACTGTAAATAATCAAATTCTCCAAAGTGTACCAATCTCTCCTCACGACGTTGACATGCATTTCGGAACATCTTGATTATGGAAAGTAAAACAAAACAAGACATAACGTTTTTCAGAGTGTGGACGTTTCAAGGGAAACCAAAATTACATCCTCCCATCGGTTGGTGCATCTGTCTAAGAAAAGGAGACACATCTTCAGAGATACACTAACAAGAGAACAGTCGATCTAAGGAGTACGTGTCAGAACGGAACGAAGAGACAGTGACCTGTACCTAGTCGAATCGATTCGATAAGACCATAGATACGGGTGTTGTACAGCACGATCCTCCAGGGTCACTCTACTTCATTTTAAAACCCAACCAGCGTTCCATACGATGCTAAACGAATCTCAGGTAATAAATCCATACTCGCATCATTTTAAGTGCGAAGTTCTTGCGGATTTTCCACCTCAACAGTCAGGCAAGAATTCCTCTAGACGGACCCCTTCTTGAGATGCGAGAGCTTGGTGATTTCGAGTTGTCCCTATGCGATGAGACGGTCATGTGTTATTAGCTGTCACAGTTGGCTCTTTTATCATCAAGCAGACATTTTGTCTACGTGAAGTCGAATCGATGTAACCACATCGAGGCCGGAAGGGGGCAATAGTCGGGCTCCTTTTTTGTAACATCAATATTCAGTATTGTAATGATACACAATGATACCAGAGAAGTCAAGAAGCTACGATACTCGGTTTCATTACACTATTATTAATGGTTAAAAAATATATACGCATAATTCCATAGACAACCAATGTATATAAAAAAACCTTTCTATGCATTTTGTAATAGCCTGTTTTTTTATTATGTTAAAAAAGTGGACAAATATAATTGTTTGGTTTTCTCGATCAACTTCAGCAAACATTAATTCAGTTCCATTAACTCACATTTAAATTCACGCATGTTTCCCCCTAGTCATTCAAACGAGGGTTTCTTTTGCATTCAATGTCGTTTTCAAACCACATGGTTTCGTTCTTCTCATTCCGGTTCGTTTCAGTCATTCTAATTCATTTACCTGCATTCAAAACTGTATTTTTATTTTTACCATCCTTAAGTCGAATTTTAATGGTTGACCAACCTCTTGCCTCTAGCTTTTACGGAATTGAGTGATCTTTGCGACCCAATGAATTTAAATGACTTACTAGTAAAATTGAGTAACTCATTTTGACTGTTGAATGCTGATGCAATGGAACATTCATTTTCAAACGATTGAACCCGGGTAATAAATTGAATTAAGTTTTTTTTTTTTATAACTTGGCCGGGAAAACCTATAATAGTAATGTTCATAATATTCAATTTTTAAACTTCCCCCCTGCAACAATAAAACATTTCAAAAGTGTGAAATTACACGGCGGGATAGACGACTGGACACAGCCGAGTTTTGGCCTAAAACAAGAATATAAAGGGTACAAGCACAAATGAATCACGCAACACTTCGTCAATGCGAGTCGTTAGTGGTGGTAAGTTTTGTATTATCGTTATTTTTTTTTATGTCAAATCCATTTTTGATCCAATCATTATGTTAAAAGCAATAACAATACCCCCCCCCAAAAAAAAAAAAAAAAAAAAAAAAAAAATCAATAACCATGATCCAATCATTATGTTAAACGCAACAACAAAATAACTTTTGTAATTTGTTTTTGTGTTTGCTTACTTCGTTCTGTGGTTTTATCAGCCACTTTCTGGCTTTTTGTTTTGTTTATATGTTTGCTTTATGTTCGTTGAGTTCGAATAAACAAAAATAATAATAATAATAATAACAATAATTCAATTTTTTACGAGCAGCTTATTTCATTCCACCCGCTCTGTGTCTATACACAAGAACTCGTTAGCTCCAGCCGGCGCATCACCCCACATCACTGGTTAGTATTAAATACATTCTCTAAACGACATTGCCAGCTTTTGCAAAGTGGTGTTCCTGTACATTACAGTAGCCATAATTCAAGACGCCCGCCAGGGCTGAGGCTTCGCTATTGTAATTTCCACTCAGGTTGTTCTAATGACTGTTTACGCCATAACTATAGTGACCTTTAATTGCTGATGTTACAAAACCATGATAATTTCTTTAGTTTGAGAGCTGTTATGGTTATGTGAAACATATTTTAGTGATGAACAGCCTGTGTAATCAAATACTTGCCCCTGTAAACAGTGCACAAGGGTATCCGGAGTCATTGTGAATTTTGCAAGAAAGTCATAAATGAACCAATGAATTTGAGATGTTCGTTTCCTTTGTAACAAGAGTGATTTCTGATCAATTTCTCGGTGTCGATATCCTCTGTTTCAATGTCTAGATTATTTCCATGTCAAAATCGCAAAACGTGCCTGCGTTCTTTTTATGCCCGGAGGAGAAAAACAATGCTCTGAAAACTTAACTATTGCATACCGTTGCACTTTAAAAACATGACGAGGTAAAATGTACACGCGATCAATTTAATAACCTACACGGACTGCTCAGTCTCATAAAATATAACCCTCAACTACTAAAATGCTTTTTAATGCAGTGTTTACCTACAGCGAGATCGTAACAAAAAAAGTCATCTCTGCTGTAACATAAAGAAAGATGCATGACCTTGAGCTTCTATCAAAAGTTCGACTTTAATATGCCGTAATTGGAAACCATGTGACATCATCCGTGATGGGAAGAGGCACTCAACGTTAGGGCAACATCGAATAGAACTTAACTGTCTAAGAGTTTTCATGACTGACTTGGAATTTACAATTTGCCGATTTGATGTAATTAATGAGCACATAATATCTGACCCTCGCAAGGCAGGGCGTATCTTTGGAAACATATTAACTCATCGACGTTTCTACGCCATTCAATTAATTATAGAAATACAAAAGGCATTGTACTATAGTACAACCAAATGCCACGTTGTTGACATTCACTGCTGATAACTTAGCGAACAAAGCACTAGAAGTCTTTGAATCCATTTGTCTGTCAATATCACCGTTTATAAATAGTTTTAAAGATTTTATAGATCGGGGAGAGAACAAAATTTGTTTTTATTAAAGCATCTTCCACAATTTTTCATTACTTAATTAATATATTGAGTATATTTGTTCGAAAAAACATCTGTTTTACGATTGAAATGTTTAAAGCAGAAATAAACAGATTGATATATCCAACAATCATGATTGGGAGCGTGACGCGTAAACAGCTGATAAACAAATCCAGAGATCGACAACAAAACCAAGTGTCATCTATAAAGACATTTATTTTATGAAGAAAATAAGAGTGAACCAAAATAAAGGCAAAGAAGTTTTTTTGTTTTTTTTATTTCACAGAAGAATTATGATGTTTTAATTTCGTTTTCAAAACGATAGAGAATTACTTATGCTACGTTACAACCCCTCTTTCAAATTCTACGCTGGATGAAACAGCGTAAATGTACCATTATGAATAGTCATTGGATCGGACATATAAATGTAATTAAATTTTTGGAAGATGGGTTTTATTGTTTCAATGTTGGAATACTAAAAGTTATGAAAATATGACCGAGACTGCTCCTTTTCCTAGGTCTAGGCAATAGCAGGACACATAAACGTATGGGGACTCTGGTTAACGTGGGCAGAGGGGTTGGTTTGCCCAAAATTTTACACAGATGATAACACAAGTACCAGTTTCTAGTAAAAGGTCTTTTTATTTTTTATCTTCTTGCTTTGCCCGAATTTCCCCACTATTTTGTCCGAATTACTGGGGGGGGGGGGGCTACCTGCTACCCCCATGCCCACCGGCTCGTTCGCCTATGGCAATACCTAGATGAAGCCCCTCAGTGGGATTTGGTTAAGGCCAATGTAATACACGACACTATATTAATTTGAGTCGGGTGGCGAATGACAATAATGCAGTACATCTATCAGCCTCTCTTGAATTTATTTCACAGCCACACAATCATCGGCGGTCCTCAGCCTCTAGTTTGGATGGAGAAGGCCCTCTTTGACGAGGAAGAGCCAGTCGTGTTTATCCCATACGCTTTTTTTTTTGTAACGCGGCCTTGGGATGAGCAGGGGATGCTGCTGCTTGCGATAGAGGAAAATTGCCGTGTGGAATGCATCCTGCGAACGCTTGCAGCGGGACACCGTGCTACTAAATGACATGGAGGATAAGCCTTAAGATTATCGCCACTCTAGGGGGACGGAATAAGACTTACTGCTAGTATATCGAGACTCCTGCCCGTGCATAATTCCGACCCATTTACTGACATCTCTTCGTTTCTTCTACTGTGTTGTATACATGTCTTCAGGACGATTGTTCACCCGTGTGTTTTCTTGGGGCTGTATGCGGATTGCACTACGACAGGTACATTAGATACCATAACAGTACGACTGTTTTTTGGCCATATAATACTGGAGTCAAATTGCACGTGTATCGCACCTGTGTTTGGTAGCATTCAACATTGACTTGACATACTTGATATGGTATGCATGTATTGACATCAGTTTTAACAATACCAGTCTTCGTGTCAGACGATGGGGAGCGTAATGATGCCGTGGTCTACGTGTAAAACCATTGCCCGCTAGCATTGTACTGTCTATATACCTGTATGCCCCGTCAACGGCTCCACCGTCGTATAACTAACATAGAACAAGGCGTTGACTTGTCACTCTGGGAAAGCTTGCTCAATCGAGTAATCAGCCGGACTAACTTGGACCTCGCTTAAAGTAAGCTTTACTTATACCGGTACCACATGGGAACAGTGGATGTCATGGCGTTATTTCAGCTCGATCCTGACTTCCGTCAAGCGTACTCTATGAGCTCTGAATGGATGTGACATGGCAACTCGTGACTCTTACAATTAAATTAAAGATATCGTTTAATCTTATCATCGCGTGGTGAACTAGGAGTGTATCCACACAACGCAAACAATTCCGTATCATATACCGGTATTGCACTCACGGAACCAGACTAGTTGATACTTTTCAACACCCTCCACGTTGATCTCTTCGCTTCTCTTTTAATCATTTTTAGAGAAGGGGAAAAAAAACCTCTTGACTCGAAAGAAAAAACTTATCAGATTCAAACTTGTAAAATGTGTAGCTATATGACAGGTAAGTCCTCACCGAAGACAAGTTCACCTGAGGATGAGGAACACCATGGGGTTAACCTCTCACCAAGTGAGGTGTCGTCAGCCTCATTTGTGTCTGTTGCTGGTGAGGCTGAGTCGGAAGAGCCATTAAGGAGGAGATTGGATCTGAGGAGTCTCAGTGAAGGAGTTGCAGCACTCGTCTTCCCATCGGTAGGTAACGATCTTGGTTAATTTTAAATGGAAATACGTTAACGGGAGAGAAAAAAAAAACACCCCCATGTCAACACAAATGGGGTACCGGTTTATATAATCTAAGTGTGGGGGGTCATGGACCGAGTGAATCTGTGTTTTCACATTATCAATTATCGCTGTTACCGATTATTACTCTTTCCCTGTGGATATCACTCGTACAATTATATCCCCTCTGTTGTTTAGAATATCTCAAGTCAGGTGACACACGTCCTTTGATGTAATCCATACATCGTGTACAGATCACAGCATGGTACCTCTTCAATCCGAATCATATTGAGGCGTTCCAAGAATGAGGAACGATGGCCTCTTGGAGGTCATACGTGTACCCCAATATGACCTCATATAATAGGTCATATGTGCACCCACTGTGACCTCATGTCACAGGTCATATGTGCAATTGTGCACCCAACTATGACTTCTTCATATTATACCGGTAGGTCATATGTGTACCCCACTATGACCTCTTCATATAATGTGTACCCCACTATGACCTCATCATATCAGTGTGTACACCACTTTGACCTCATCATATCATGTGTACCCCACAATGACCCCGTCATATCATGTGTACCCCACTATGACTTCTCCCTATACCGGTAGGTCATGTGTGTACATCACTATGACCTCTTCATATAGGGTGTACCCCACTATGACCTCCTCAAATCATAGCGTTAGGTCATGTGTGTACCTCACTATGACCTCTTCATGTAATGTGTACCCCACTATGACCTCTTCATATCATAGCGGTAGGTCATGTGTGTACCTCACTATGACCTCTTCATATAATGTGTACCCCACTATGACCTCCTCATATTATGTGTACCCCACTGTGACCTCATCATATCATTGTGTACCCCAGTATGACCTCTTCATATAATGTGTACCCTCATCAAGGACTCATCATATCATGAGGTTCATTTTCTTGTCTAGTCTGGTCTGTCCATTTCAGGTCATCCGTACTATACCACGTGTCAATCTTGGCCTTTAGTCAAATATCTCCCTTTCCATGTTGTGTTTATTATTACTTTTATAAAATAATTTTTTAAAAAATGCCATAATATTAACATTTAAAACGTACCAGTTCTCTAGCATAGACAAAAGGTCATTGTTCATCTTCCGTAACTCCAAGGTCATGCTCCTCGTGGTCATCCGGTCTTTCCGGACTCTTCAATTCAATATAATGACCATACAGCGTAGAATTAAGATTGTGCTGAAAATTACACTGGTGCCCAAGGGCAGGCACAGCATGTTTGGTCCGCTGTTAATTATGTCATATTTTCGGCATCACAATTGCCGGTAAAGCACGTAGCTCATCGGGTGAACGGGCATTAAGAGAAGAAGAAGAAGAAAAAAAAGGTTGTTCCTTGGTTTGGTTTGTGCATTAATGTTGTGTGTTAGAAGGCTCCTGGGTTTGATGACAGTGAAAGAGGAGGTCGTGGTAGAATGTCAGGCGAGTCAGATGGCTGATATTACGATTAGGTTCACTACACAGGCCGACGTAAAGCTAAGACCTTGTTTGCCATCAAAGCCTATCGCGTGGCCACCAGAATGATTATTAAAATGTCATTCGTTGGCTGTCACAGCGCGGTGCGCGCTCTTTGTCAGCATTACTGTAAATGGACGCACGTCAAATCACCACGTACGTGTCACAATGCACTTTGGACGGAAATCTCACCAGAATAACGCATTTTAAGGTCCGCTCCCGACTTGCTTAATTCGTTATGGAATTGCACTTAACAGACATGTGGTATCATTTTACAACAGCTAAAATACAAATGGGGAAAGATGTAACGGGAATGAGCGTGAATTCGTAATGAGTTGGCCCGGCAGACGGTGTGGCTATTTACCTTATAAAGCCACGAAGCCTAGTTTTGTGGTATGGCGGACCTTAACTCAGCTAATTCTCAGCGTATTCCGAGTATTCGGCCCCTCACCATCACGTAAAAAAGGCGGGAATTCACCGCACGGCGGGAAAAAAGCGAAAAGCAGACAGGACGCCTTGAGGAAATGGCTACATAGAGTGTGACTATCCTATCGGGTTACCAGTGATGCGGGTTACAACGTGTTTGACCTGTAATCACCACCCTTTCATTAATCTCGGGGAAATCACACCGGCTCAAGTCGGCTTGTTTACCCTCAACTTTCACTTTCTTCTTTCCTGCTCCTCGGCAAAATAGAGGAGAAGTCTTTCCGTGTTTACCCCGAGACGCAAATTCCTGTATCTCTCTTTCCTACAGCATGCATATCGATGCCTCTTGCATATTTACTTATAGTCGTGAAATGCCAGACGGTCAGGCTCTCAGACCTATCTCTCAACATTGGGCCGACTGGAGAGACCCGATTACGGGACTTAAATTTTGGAACTTGCTTGTCAAATACTTGAATGCATTATAACGGTCTTCCTTGGAACAAAACTTCGCCAATTATACCGCAAAATTGGCACTTCGCTCATACTTTAACGGCTAATTTTTTTTGTTTAAATAAATTCTCGCTTTCAATAGACGATCTTGTCGATTGTGCACTCTTGTTTTTAAGAGCGGTCTTAAAAACCGCCATGTATAGCGCGCCTCACTGAAGATGCGACGGTTGCAAATGTTGTATTATACACTATTGATATGACAATGTTTACTGATGAGATGTGGAATAAAATGAGTGAAAGTAGGTCAAGTGCAAAGTAAGCATAACTAATGTGAGTTAGAACTGTTGGTCCGTCCTCCCCCAGCGGTAAATAGGTCAATGGCGGGGCTGTATGCAGTAATTCTTAACACGAGCTTTACAGCACATCAATAAGTACGCAATAATGAATGCAATACACAAACATGGCGTTAAAGGGTACTGTATTACGTTTAACCGTTGGCAAAATTCACCTAAAGGAAAGTGTTGTGTTGGAATTAGTTTAAACTTTGAAACAAGTTATATCACCATTCAATGACAAGAAGAGGACATTTAACTTGATTAAAGCCCCAGCTCAACATTGGTAAAATTACTGTAAATGCTTCAACTCTTTGCACAAATCAAGATATTTGTAATAAAACCAACCTGCGGAAATGTCAGCTCATTTCGTTGTTTCATTTCCGAGAAAACGGTAAAAATGCATTCAGCATTTTTGTACGCATTCCTAAAGGCAGAGTTTTCGTCTCACTGAGACGAAAACTAATTTGGAATCTTACTTCATTTATTATTTAAAAACGATAACACTTCAGGCAGAAATATTTCCAGGAAAGTTTTCTACCATCATTATCTTTATACCATGAAAGGCATATGTAAATCTGTGAACATTTATGTTTTTCTTTCTTACCAATGTTGAGCTGGGGCTTCAACGGATGTGCACAACATGAGCAAGGTTGAACAAATATAAACATTCACAGATTTGCGCATAACTTACATGGTACAAAGATGGTCATGGTGGGAAAACTTCCCTTGAAATAGTTTTATCTGAAAATGCTATTAGTTTTGATCTCGCGAGACTGAAACTCTATGAACAGTGAAAACATGATAGTTCCCCCCACTATTTCCTGGTGACTCCGATGACTTATTGAGCTTAAAACTTTCACACGTTATTTCATGTATATGTTGGGCCACATAAAGTGTAGATACGGGGTCTTTGACAATTATCAATCTTGTCTTAACAGGTGCATTCATACTTCCTCGTCTAATGAATTAAAACAAATAATGAAACAAAAATTACTCAAAGTATCAAACTGATATTTTTCAAACTCTCTGTCTATTTTTCATCCTAAACTAAAACTAATCAATAAATTATCAGTGTGTTTGTAATTATATTTAGATTCTTAAGTTGGAGCTTACATACAAATCTTTCCTCCTCTGTGTATAGGAATGTTCGATGGGGCATTGACTCTCCACATATGGAACATTTCCGTCAAAACAAAATTGTAGCTAAAAGCTTTCTTGGACCTTTGATTGATTTATTTTTTTTAATTTTTACGTTAGTTTTGAGGACTTTTAGCGTTTAAGTGCTTGTAAATGATGTGGTCATATTGGCTAGTCAGATTTATCATGTGAATCCATATTAATTAACTGCTTCAGACTTGAGTATATACGTGCCCTGCCCTTTACAGTCTGTAAACCCAAATTCAAATCCCGCCTCAAACCAGAGCCTTGCATGTGGATTGGGTTTTCAGTCCTCTACCTGATTGCGTGGGTTCCCCCCCCCCCCCCCCCCCACTGGGGTTTTACTCCCACATCTTAAACTGACTTCTCGTTTCCTATTCATCCTGTTATTGGCGCTAATTGTGCTGCTGGATGAGTAATAAAATATAAAAAAAAAATGATTTATATATATATATAAAAAATATAAAAAATCGAAACTACAACGTAAAATTGTCCACCTTCTGCAATTTCACAAACTTCCCTTAAAAACCTTCGTTTTCGTCAGAATATAACGTTGGCCTTTTATTGTCCATTGTTGTAATTTTATGACAAAGGCATTGTTCTTTACGAAGTTTCTTTGTTTAAGAATCACTCAAGTAATGTTTTAAATCATGGGATGCTTGACCCGAGTTGTAAAACCTCCTCGTTTCCATCACTGAACGCCCCCATCGACATCATGCTACGAAGTCCAATAATGTTCTGACTGGACAACATGTCCGATTCAGACAAGATACAAAAGTCAAGCAATAAACCAAAAATGGAAACTGACTGGGTAAATTTTTCAATTAAATTTTGGGGTGAACAACGAAAATTGACTGGAGTGGGATTTGAACCTGCGACCAGCGGTTTAACGTAGCAACGCTCTACCAACTGAGCTGTCCAGCCCTATGTTGCCCGTCTCCCTATTTTATCGGTATATTGTGGTTTATGGCTTGATGTTTGAAATAAAAAGTCGCATCACCCATCAGGTTGATCCCCGTGCTAGATATGTGGCAGGGTGTACCCCCACTCCTATTGTGTCTTCATTGTGTTCTGGAAATCTCTAGAATTCTTTTGAAGATTTTAGGGGGTGCTTCAGTACAAGAGGGAAAGAGTGTGCTAGAGAATGGGAACATTTGGTGGTGGGGGCGGGGGCTCCCTCTGCTACATATCGGGCATGGTATACCCGAGCTGCCGCTTCCCAGGCTGTATCCATACAGCTATAGTTTAGCTCTATGGTGTGTATCGTAAACTTGGGTGTGATCCCAGGCTACACGGCAGTTAGCCAGTTGAATGGATTCTGACTGGCACCCCCAAACGAAGATATTGACTGACAGGGAGATCGCCAACTGAGAACTGATGGCTGGATAGCTCAGTTCTAAGCCGATGGTTGCAGGTTCAAACCCCGCTCCAGTCGATTTTCTCTGTTCAACCCCAAGATACAAAAAAAGTGTTACAACACGCAGTTAACACCAACCAATAGTCGCAGCGAAACATGTCGCTTGCAACTAATCAAATCATCAATCAATCACAATTGCTCAATGCAATAATGCAACTGCCAAAAAGACACGTGCTTTTAAAATTAACGGAAATGATATTGGCAATTGGAGCAAATACACAGCTTCTAAAACGTAATGAGAAAACCATACGGTTTGAAGTCACGGTAATCTTTGCCAAATAATAGTCGACGACTTCGTGATGGTCTTGTTATGAATTAAGTGTGTGTTGAGTACTTGCCCAATAAAAAACCAGTATGTGAAAATTAGATGGACATGGCTTGGTACGCGGACACAGTTACAACAATCACGATGGTTTCCTCTCCGTGTATAAAGTGTAAGAAAAGAAAAGAACAAACCAAACGCCGTGACAGAGAATAAACTTCAGCATTATTTGTGAGTGTTTGTGTTAAATGAATTTTGGAGAAAAAAAAGTTGACAAGGAAAAATCTTTCAAATCATCAGTCCAGAGAAGAAGAAAAAATGCCGAATCAGTGTTTTTTTTTGTTTGGTTCCTCACGTTTTTTTTTGATTTTTTTTTTAGAGAAAAACAATCCGAATGTATAGTTGTTTTGTTTAACAAGAAGAAACAATAATATCTTCGGAGCACTAATTCACGGAGAAAATAAAGATTTCTTATTTCTGTATATTTGGTTTAAAACGTATATTTTTCTTTGATGGAAAGTTAGATGTTTAGCTGTTACCAACACCTTACTACTACTCATGTGTACGTTGATGTCAGTCTTTATAGTTTCTACCGCGTGTTATAACGGTGGAGTAGCATCGGTTGGAGTGGGGCACAGAGCTTCTTATCTGTACCCAAGCGGCCCAAGCACGCTCGCTACCAGCAAAATTCAAACTTCTTCCCCCAGGGCACAACAGCTAACCACTATAGAAGCCCTCCGGGCCATCTTCAACTTTTGTGGAAGATGAGGATCCCGATAAATGATGAAGATGCTCATGATACCGCGGTGTGTGTGTGTACTAGGACCCCATCTGTGAAGCCAAAGAATAATGGATGGGGCTTTTTTTTTTAACGGGTTAAGACATCGGGCGTGGGATGGAATTTAGTTGAGGATTTTGTTGGCTGGCGGGAATGCTGTGAGCTGTAGTCCTCGTACAATGTGAAGTGCTCTGGAGGATGAATCTCCAGAGAGAAAACGAGAAGGGGAGAGGGAAGCTCAATTTAACGAGCTCTGAGGTAGTTAATTCTGAATCTATCAAGAGGAACTGAAAATCTGTAAAACCGTACACTCTTCAAGATCACATTTATCAAACTAGATTATTGATATATTATGATATTCAGTCAGTATAGATTCAAATATGGCTTATCTGGTCATTGTTAGCCTTCATTCGTGCTTCTCTTTTTTGTAATACATGTTGGGGGGAAAGAACTATCAAAACAAATATTTTCAACATTTTAGTTGCTACTTTTTAAAAAAACTAAACGCCAATACAATTAAATTTATATAAATTCTGGTATGTTTAAATTCTTCCCAATAGTTGTTGATCCAGAATCTCTTATTTTGAAGCACTTTATCGTGGAGGTTTCTTTTAATCGCGTAAGGCATGCCGGTAGAAAGAAAATCTTATTTGGCCCCAAATCGGTTTCGGTATCTTCAGAGACCCAGGATTACGGTCTGTGATGAAAATCTTCACAGAGCCGAGCTAACGTTTTACGGTAAACGAAAAGTGATTGGACACTCAATGTAAATACATGACGTCAGGGTGAAGGTAAGCCAATTATAGCACGGCTTTGATTTCTCCCGAGAAAAGGCCAATCGATGGGATAGAAATAGCAGAATAATTCCTGCAGGTTTGGGTAAATCTTTTTTTTTCATCTGACAAAAGGTCTTTGACCGCTAACAGAGAGAGAAAGAGAGAGAGAGTGAGGGTTGTATACATAAACCCTCAGCCGTCGAGTCAGAAAGAAGAAGCTCGCCAAGTTTTGTAGTTCATAACCTCACGCGATATACACCAAGATCTAATAATATTAAAAGATAAACGCTCAAATTGGGTCACCGAAATGCCCTGCTGCAGAATCGAACAATGATTTGAACTCATGCCGTAGGCAAGTGGTTTGGTACATTACGACGACCTGTATAAGCAGTTTGCGAGTCCGTCCAATCAGAAGATTGTTGTCTTTGCCGGGCTTTCTCTTGCGGAAGTGGAAATATTCAAGACATTGATATCTCTGGAATCAGTCTATACGAGAGTCTTAAAGTGGTAGTTGAGGGTACGTAGGGAAATGGAGACAGTCAAGTTTCGCTCTCTGTCCAGTAGATATATGTATCAATTATTCCGCTGTTTATATACAGATATCACATAGTACCAGGCTGTTGAAGTATGTATGAATGAACTACTAGGTTAATAATGTGCATCAATCCGGGCTTCAGATCTTCAAGTTTCAATCACAATAGTCAGTAGAGTGTTTTTGTAGTTTCATGCAAACTTACGATAACAAACGCTGGTTCACTATATTTCGTGAAAGTTGGACATGTTCCCTTCCCATTCCGGTCTGGTCATAAGTGGGTAATAAAGACTTTATGATGGGTCTGTTATTTCAAAGATGAATAGAATTACCACAGTATGGAGAACAGATGCTACTAATATATTGGCTGTGGGGTGGGATGGCGTTGTCAATTTATGTTCCTTTGGTTAATCTAACACATAGATTCTGAAACAGGGACGGGGTGACATGTGGCAGTCAGAGGGGGGGGGGGGGTGATCAGTTGACAGCCCACCACGGTACACAGTCATTGACCCGGTGAGTCTCTGAAACGCACATATTCAATCTCTTGAACAAGACAAACTTTAGTCATGGTTGACGAGATGACGTCATCACTCGGCTCTCACACCCAAGTAACACCAACACAACCTGTTTAACTCAACCCACAGGAGCGACGTGCTCCCTCGGTGTAGGATGCACTTTTTTTTTTACTAGAACCGGGAGAACAAACTTGTAAAGTGCGCACCTGGCCAATACGGATGCTCCAATTGCAGCTATGAATTCAGCCCAGTGTGTTTATTTGCAAGTTTGAAATTCTAAAAGGCCGACATTAAAAACCTTGCACCTGCTAGCCGTCATGTGGGACCGTCGGCAGGCGACGGGGTAGCTCATACCGGGGGTTTAAAGTCGTTTCACCAGCGTGGGACCGGGGCAGATGGTCCGAGCCCGAACTCGTCGATGGGGGGATGTCAGTAATGGGGGGAGTTCGTACTGAAGTTTAATTAATATTGAGATAACTGACATCTCAGCTGATGATTGTGCTGTCGCCCGTCCCCATTAACACAAGAGAAGGATCGTTTATCATTGTTTGAAGTCGGCAGTTTTGACAATCAGGCCGAGTCAGGGCCGTTTATGGACCTAAAGACACAAGACCTATCACAATCAGCAATTATTGTGTAATCAGTAAACTGCAATTATTGATTTTCAGATTTTGACGTTGAGTGGGCTCCGGTCCCAACAAGTTTCCCCGCACCATGGGCAACGGCAGTCTGTGTTTGTTGACAAATTTGATGAATTCACAGATATAATTGCTCTTAAAAATACTGCCTATATAAAAATGTAACCTGGACACAGCAAAGCGGCCGCAAACCAAATCTAAATCAAAAACATTACAGTGAAAATCTTTGCGCCAAATTAGGTACCTATATTGTGACGGTATTTCTAAGTGGTGCGTGACGTCACGTCCACTCTTTTCGGCACCGGCACTACACCCGGAGGGGAACAAAATTTGGACCCCATCAGAAAGTAAGATTTCACAGTCTTGATAAGAATAAAGCACACTATGCCCCCGGCCGTTCCAATACAGCGTGTACTCAGAATATTGCTTCGTGTATTAATTTTCGAGATGACTTGTTACAATAAACACTTATGGTACCGGGCCGTGCGCGGGACATTCCTCCCCTGTGTGTAATGGTGAATGGGCTATTTACTTTTCCGGTGTAAAAAAATTGTGATCTGAGTCTGACTGCTGTTTTTGTCGTCTGCATGCGAGCTTGGCGTGGTTACCTCTACGCGATATCTCTCCAATCAAACATTGTTCAGAATGTAGTCAGCTCTGTTTGATGTTAACATTTCTACATCTGTTTTTTTCTTCCCCCCAAAGTTGTCCCATTAAATCAAACTAATGAAATGACACGCGTCAACAAGGCGCCATCCACCGATATGAAGTAATTTAGGGTTATTGGGCCTTCTCCATAAAATTGGTTCTTCATCATGAAATATGTATACAATTTGTAAAGTTAATACCCGCTGGAAATCTGGTGTTTATAGTTTGCGTCATTGGTCTTTGTATAAGCATTTTAGCATTTGCATTAAAATTCATGTGAAAACTGACGAAGTGACGTAACTCTTTTAATAAAATATGTGTAATGATTGACGTCATGAAATCTATAATTGGTATTTACAACATGCCATTCTTTAATTTAAATTTAAACGTCTGTCTTGTAGTTTTATTACAGAGTGGATTAAGCAGCAGAATGTAAAGTTGATCGTCTCAAAAAGTTTGTCAAACTGATAAAGAATAATTTGGAAATGCCATCTATTATGCAAGATTAGGATGTAATTAATCTAATCCGTTGAAAGCAACACTTATTGGTCTGTGACTTACGTTTTGGCTTCTAACAATACCATTTTTACTCAATTCAATTGTGGCTATGGGGATAGGTTTAGAAGTTGCGGTTCTCAGTGGTCTGCAATGATAAAATATAGGATTGGTAAAGCTGATAGTGCAGTGTTCTTACTTTGTGTAATTCAATGTACACATGAACAAACAAACCTGTGAAAATTTGGGCTCAATCCGTCGTCCGAGTCAGGAGAAAATAGTGAAAAACCGTGCACACTTTTCAGCATGTAAACAAATTGTCCTTAATTTCGGTTTTTAGAGCCGATATTAAAATCGGGGTCTTTAAATTCTATTTTCTTGACTTTGACAGTATTTCAGACAGAAACATTTCTATGGAAGATTGGTACTGGTATAAACTTCATAATCAGTAAGCTTTCAGACTAATACTAATAAAAAAAATGAAATTCAATCGTGTATTTTACCTTTAATTTTTTTAATCAAGGGCGTAGTCCGCTGACCCTTGAAGAATTTTCGAAGTGCTAAAGACTCAAAATGTGTCCGGTTTTAGCGAGCTACCTCATCGAGGTGCAAACATCTCTGATAATAATTATGGCTATTTTGATGATTAAAATGCGTATAGGAAAATTGGCTCACAATTTGTTTTAGCACCTTACCACGGTATGAAATCGTCTTACGCTGTGGTTAGGTTTCTTCACAAAGCGACTTCCTGTTCGTTAAAATGTCTCTTAAGAACAAGAGATATGAAACGATACCCCTACTTTCCCAAGTCATGCTGCATTTCACACAGTCATGTACCAAGACGTTTATCCTGTAAACACCCCCAACGATTTTTTTTCCCCTTCAGTTTGTTCCAGCGTCAGGGAAAGAGGAGTCAAGGTACTAGACCTGAGGCCAAAGTAATGAATTCTGTGCAGTGGAGATGGGTGTAGCATATAATGAAATAGCTGACGGGGGATTAGAATAAACATCATGAAATACAACGAAAGCACTGCTGCCCTGCAACCAGTACATTTAATTAACAGCTTGACTTTCAATAACGATGGCTTCATATCAATACTATTTTTAGCTACACACTGAGTTTAACGAGGCGTGAAGTGGAAAGGAAACATAATAAAGACTGCTTTTTGCCTAAAAATTATGAAAGTAAATTATCGGAAGTTTGGTAGCTGCTTCTTATCCGATTTTTTTTTGTGGGGTAATGCAATTCACACATGTGTGGGGTACAGAAGGGATAGACACCTGACCCAATGCGCAGAAACAAGACATGGCGAGATAAAAACGCAAGTCTCTTCACTGCACGGCTAAGAACAGGGAGGGTTGACACAGCGGGAATGCTGTCTTACTTTTATCACGAGGAAAATGTCGCCTTTTTAAGATATTATATACATTTGAAGGTAAACATTTATGATCGGCAGCACAAATCTTTTACCCAGTAGGCCTACAGCTATAACTACGTAGAGCAGTTGGAAATAACTCAAAACTAAATAACTTGTCTGACTGTAATAATCTTATATATCTTATATAAATATATATCTTCCCACAATTCCCTTCTCCTCCTTTTTTTTTCTATGAATGGATCCGTTTTTATGTCTGTGCTTGTTTTTGCTTCTGACGAAGGTCCGGTTTGGATCGAAAGCCAAAGCCATCAACCCTACTAGTTTTATATAAGTTGTTTATATCGATATAATATATATCTAAAAAAATACATTTTTCTGAATGACTAGAGATATCAATTTGTCATTTTTAGATAAGAGAAGTTTATTTAATCAAAATTAAAAAGACATCAAAATCAGAAGATTGAATTGTGTCTAATTTTACATTGGTTCAATTACAAATCCATTAGAAACTTACAAAACATTAAGGGATGACAACAGAGAGTGACCTCATAATGACGTACCATTAGTCATCTTTGTATTCTTTGATTTCCTTTTCTTTTAGACCCTTTGTAGTCCCCAACATGAGTGGCCTGTTTTAGAGCCTTGCGATTGGCGACACCCCATACAAAATTAACAAAATAAAATAAAAAACCTTCATATCTCAACCAATGTTGTATATACGAACTTAAAGGCACTAGGCCTCAGGATTGGTAAGGATACAAACACTTTTGTTTAGTTTCAACGCTGAACGCTAACTGTGGTTAAGAATATTAATATTTAGAAACAATTTTCCCTCTCAAATGCTGTCATATTTGAGGAAACTGTATCTAAAAATCTATTTAAAAAACAAACAAACAAACAAACAAACAAACAAACACCGCAGTAGCTGATTTTGATTGTAACAATCGAAATTAAGGACAAAGTGTTTACATGCTGAGAAGTGTGCACGGTTTTACACTATTTTCTCCTGACTCAGACGACGGCTTGAGCCAAAATTTTCCCCGGGTTGTATTTCCATGTATATATTGCATCACACTAAGTGAGAACACTGCACTATCAACTTCTTCAATCCTGTATCGCGCCTTTAAGTTTTGGCACCGTAACACGCACACTATGCCTATTGGTCATGTTGTTTAAGACAAACAACTGTAAATCAAAAGGTGAGGGATGAGGTATGTGGACACAGGTTCTGCTAAATGTCATGGTATGTCTTAAATAGATACCATTCGTTAAATTTCATTTCAATATTACTTCCTTAATATTACATCTAGTCTTCAATTGAAATAGGTCCAGTCTACTTCTGAGGCAATCATTTCCCCCCCCCCCCCCCCAGTCTCTTTTTGAACTTATAATACTTCAACATACATCAAGATGCTTCAATTTTGTTTCTCATGTTGTTGTTTTATTCGGAAGCTAATTAAATAAGTTGGTGCACAATTTTCTTTTTAAAGAGATTTAGACTTCCAATCCCATGACGTCAGATTTGCCAACAAAAAGCAACTGTATACCTCATATGAGCATAACCACACCAAATGAAGCAACTGTGCAAACGACAAAAAGCGAAACCTCAATATGCTTGTTAGAGTTGAAGCATAATGAGACGTATATGCAAACATTCCTAGCTCTGTAAAGCTTGAACATCTTGTTTTAAAGAGAGCTTTAAGCTTTACATCATCTTTAAGAGGCTGAAGGCTCTCGGTATCACCCTTGTTCTCACTCTTCAACCTTAACTTCGTATCCATTGATTCGGACGTCAATCATCAAGTACATTGTAATCAACTACGAATATTTCAATATTGAGGATTGGTGTGAGTCTAATGCTTGTTTTTGCTGTTATAAGAAAGGGTCATAATCTAGACGTTGTTTATGCACAAAGTGTCTCTTAATATATGTTGATTGTAATAAATATACTATTTGCTGCATTTTTTTTTTTTTTTTTTTTTTTTTGTTGATATACCTTCTTATGTCCAACTTTTGTTAGTGTCCCTAGCTTCTAAAGAGACACAGAAAGCATTATTAAGAAACAAGCTGCCAGGTCCAGATTCAATTCCCTTTCGGGATTTTAGTGTACATTTTTTCGTTTGGGTCTCAAAACTATGCCCTACAATTTTCTGTGTTGGTTTGTTCGTTAACTGAGCTGCCCGGTTTGGCTTAATAGTTAGTAATATGTAAGCTTTAATGTGGGGAGGTGTTTGTCACAACTTCTTGGGGGTCTTTTATTGTCTGAGCGGAGGTGTTGAGAGTCATATGGTTAGCCATTTTGAAAGTGGCCTTTTTTTGTCACTATTGGCTTTCCCTGCCGGGGTTTCTTGTTTTTTTGTTTTGTTTCTAAAATTGTTTGTTACATCCCCCTCAGAGGTTACCCCTATCCCACCCAGCCGGGTTGCCCTGCCGGGTTGCTAAATTGTATTATTTGTTTTAAAATTAATCATCTGTTTGTCTAATTCTCAGTATTTCTCTGTATGTTTAATGCAGATCATTTTATTCTGCATGTTTTGTTTTTTAAATTTTTTTGCTGGTGAATAAAACGAAATTAAATCGTCGCTTTCGACAGTTCCCAATGCTGTCTCGTAATTGTATTTTTACTCACAAATTTGTCTAAGGAAGACCTCGACCTTCCCGATTTGACTGTTTACACACCTTGATAGACCTGGCTTCTTTGAGAGTTTAATGTAATTTTTTAACATCCTCAGCACTCAGGTATATAGTTTCAGCTAACATCATTAAAACTCTCTGTCATTTCCACATCAGCCATTGTATTGAGTGATAAGTGGGTTTTTTCACTCTATATGGTGACCGCAACCTGACTGACCATCTCTACGGAGATTGGACATCCATTCATTCCTCTGGACAATTAGGAACCTAATGTTGCGGTCAGTCATCCCTGGCTGACCAAAGAGAGATTATTTACTCTCAGGATCACTAGAGGATGACCTCAACCTAACTGACCATCTCTACGGAGACTGGACATCCATCCATTCCTCTGGACAGTAAATAAGGAACCTATAATGGTGCGGGCAGTCATCCCTGGCTGACCAAAGAGAGATTATTTACTCTTAGGATCATCAGAGGATGACCTCAACCTAACTGACCATCTCTACGGAGACTGGACATCCATCCATTCCTCTGGACAATAAATAAGGAACCTATAATGGTGCGGGCAGTCATCCCTGGGTGACCAAAGAGAGATTGTTTACTCTCAGGATCACAAGAGGATGACCTCAACCTGACTGACCATCTCTACGGAGACTGGACATCCATCCATTCCTCTGGACACCAGGAACCTGGTGTTGCGGTCAGTCACCTCTGGGTGACTCAAGCGTGTCACCAGCGCCTCTTACTCTTGCACGGTCGGAACACTTGAAGCAAGAACACCAGTCAGGCAATTACATGCATGAGTCCATATTGAAAAACACTTGACTTGATTCAATCCTAATTAATTTGACTTTCAATCGATTTTTTTTTTAAATAAAAAGACAGTGTTTGTTTTGATGTTATCTCTTAACAGTCAGTCCTTTTTATATGTTTATCGCAGAAGCAAGTGAGTGGTAATTAGTAGTGGCCATTTTCTTTCATTAAAGTGCGTGCAATGATGCAGGATTACTCAGCTAGAAGGTGGGCGTCCGTTTTATTTATCTGCAGGATTTATTAGCTTCACTTTCTTTCACTTATTGACTTTTCGTACCTCAACGATTGATCAGAGTAGCAAGATCGTCTGAAAGAAAGACATTTATAGCCCTGGGATTATTAAATTGAACAATTTACGCCACAATGAAAAACAAAATCTAAAAAAAGACACAAGTGCACAAACAATCCGATCCACTGTTACATCTCTGAACTTCTTGAGGCTCATGAATATTCATGAGAAATACAACACGGTTGTGACTTTGTTCTTTGTATAGCGATCACAATAGCACCAGCTACACCGGAAAAAAGGGTCATAATTGTCAAGAGAATTACGACCTAGAATTTAATGAAATTATGCAACTTGATACCAAGGAGATACTATATCTATACCGCAGATCGATAGCACCCTTTACGACGTACAAATAGGACAAAACTTTGAGGGGGGAGAGAGTGTTGCCCGGTTAATTTTTCCCCGCAAAAGAAGATCGACCCGTCATCGTGAATCATGCAGCGAAGTGGTTGACAAACAAACACACCAATAAAACACATTGGAAATCACATTCAGGAATTTGATAAACAAACATACCCTAAAAAGTTAAATTACATTACGATATTTGCGAGAGAGATACAAAGTTTATTTTGACGATTAAATAAATAAATAATTGGATTGTAGATGGTAAATTTGATTAAATTATAGAAACGTGAACGCCTTCCTTGGACGTTAACCCTATTTTGACAACAGTGAATTAATCAATTTTCAGTCTGATCAAATCTCTCTGATTCGGTTCACAAGCGTCAAAACATATAACAAAATAAAATAACAATCCGGGAAAGGGAAGAAGAAAAAAATAATGCAAATGTTTGCGGTAAGAAAATAAATTCACTTTTTAAAAAGAGACCGTATGATTGGTAGAATGCATCAAAAGCAGGCTCAGTTTGACATAGGTATACTGTAATACTGTAAACGACAAATTTGGCAGGAGTACTTCGTTACATAATCACGTCAGTTAAAAAAAAACTGTTTATTTTATCTAAAATATAGGTTGATATAAATTCTATATACTATGAGGTATTGTGACGGGTTATCCATTGCTACAATTTTACTTTCCGTTGATCCTTTGAGAGTCAATAGTATAATAAAAATGAACTTCAACGAAGTGAAAACGAATTAAAAACGAAAATAATAAACCCGCCTTTTTGTACGGTTACTTAAAAAAAAAAGTATTTAAAGTAGGAGAGTATAAATATTGATTCATGGATCAACTACCATCCAAGTTAAGAAGATAACCGAGTTAAAACGTTAATGTTTACGATAAGACTTTGAAAGCAAAACTAACAAACACAAACAAAACAAAATACTTTCACCGGCTATATCGCTAGATCTTCTCGTAATACTTTGAGAGTCAAACCAATAAATAAACTGATAAACAAAATATGAATGCTCCCACCGAATTATAAATAAATAAATACTTTCACCGACCTTTAACCACCAGTTTTCCTTTAATCTTTTGAAAAGTCAGCCCAACACACGGAAAACATAAATATTTTCACCGCGTCGTAACCCTTTTAACGACAAATAAATCATGATAGCATAACAGGTGCAGCCGAGCACACAGAGCACCAGACGCATTGTATAAGGCCGGGGTATCTGACTGGTAAATGATATTAGCCACCATTAGAAGTAAGCCTGGTAACCTTTACTCTAGCTGTCTCTTCTTGTGGTCGATTCAGTTTCATACAGAGTTAACAAATAAATATCTGCTCAGTACATATGTCCAGGGAGCAGTCACAGGCTTTGTGTTCGTCAGGTGACGCTTTTGGCTGGCAAACCATTTCTTCTGAGGGGAAACAATTTTCAAGTTAAGCAAATCGGTCATCTTTAGTGTCGATGGCTCCGGATAAGCTACAGTTTCATCGTGCCACTGTATTTATAAACTATTCCAGAATAAAAATCCACCCGTATGACATCTGGGTTGGCATGGTACAGCTGAATTGTCACTTCACAGCAGCATGTGTGGTGTGTGTGTGTGTGTGTGTTTGTGTGTGTATGTTTAACAGTTTTATGAAGTCGACCTCAGACGTGATGAATCTTGAACAATTTCAACTACTTTCATGTGCGTGATAACTGTTCTCAATACAGGGCCATCGGTCTGGACGGTATTTTGATATCTGTGACACCCTTACCATATGACCACCAGACTGAGACTGCTAGTATATGGTAACACTTATTCATATTTGATGACCAACATTTAAAACTTTAAATGGTATATCGGGTGATATATTATATTAGCAGGTGCACGTCACCAGACTATAGAATGATATAGGGTACCCGAGTTCTTTCCGCGTATCCGACTGCTAGCCGCTATTTTCTAACTCAAATCTGGTAACTTTTCGTCCGCACTCGATTGTTATACAAGATATGAATGATACTTAACTGTTACGATTGACTACATTCCTGACTTTACACTCTTTGAGATTTAAGAAATACTTTTCACAAACAACTTCTGTATCAAAGCGTTAGTTCAAATATCTTTATAGCGATGACTATTGCATTCAGGTTTTATGATTAATTTATAAAAGAAGGTGTCTTCAAATCTATAACGGGAAACTTTTTATTTATTTATTTAAATAAACAAACAAACAAACAAACAAACAAACAAACAAATAAACAGCCAAACAATATCCCTTAAAATGGAGAGCTATAGGGGTGGAAGATGGCATAACCACAGAAGATTCACACGGGGGAAATTTTGTCGTCGTTAACTTGCAAACTGCTTTAACACTATCTGCTGTTTTACAACGGATACACGAGTTGGGGCCTTAGCTACGGAAACCCGTAATCTCCAACCAACAAGTGAAAGTAATTTGTCTCGGAGAACAAGACAAAGGGAGGCGTATATTGGTCAGGAGCACGGATCGCTCCTGTACGATATCCCGATAGTCCTAACTCAGTCAATACTCACTGCGAAAAAGAAGAGGGAAAAAAAATCTGGAGGGAAAAGTACTATTGATTTTCTCTTGAATGGTGGGGAGTATGTCATTGCACAAAGCGGGTTAGATTTCACCCACCCGCCTATATTTAGTTACTGGAGGTGTTTCTGTGGGGAAATAGCTTAAAAGGGGTTATACGAGGCCAATCTGACGAGGAGGCTTCTTTGTGAGCGTTTATTCCCCCAAATCATTATTTTGTCGGGGCTGTGTACTCTTGGTGCTATCTAAATGTCGTAAGGTTAAAGGTCTGAACGGGAAAGCTTGCCACACGGCAGCTGTACCTCAAACAAGGTATATTAGAGTAAATATGAATAATCGAAAGTGACACTGTATATAATTTGATTTTCTCGTGGACTATAATTGTGTATAATCAATCAGGAAAGATGTTCATGGGATAAAACAAAAAAGAGAGAATTGAATTTCAAAAATGCCATCCAGGTACGAGTGTGCTGTTTTTTTTTTTTTTTTTCGGTTTTTTTTTTTTTTTTTTTTTTTTTTTTTTTTTTGGGGGGGGGGGGGGGTTGGAATTGATTTGATATCCCCTCACGGAATGAGTCTGACCATGAATGATTTCCGACAACTAATTTGGGTGGGATCTACATCTGTCGGCGTCCTTTTTTATCTTTAGGAAGCTTTCCTCAGACTACTTCTCCGTTTCCGATCTACTCATCACCAGCTTGGATTAGGAACCCCATCACTCATCCCATTCATCGGAAATCCCCCCCCCCCCGTGAATTTATTGAAACCCCACCGTGTGAACGTGGAAGAGATTCAAGATGACCGCTGTGTGTAGTGTGTAAAAACCGGTACTGAATGCCCTTCGGGTATTCGGTGAAATAGGCTAGTTGAATCGGTGTTCGGATGGCCCATGATCAGCCTGAAAAAAAAATTGGCCGGTTCAAGATGTGCTGTCAGTTCAGTTTAACAACTCTATCTTAGTCTGCAAACACGCGGTCTTCATAGCACCAACAAGAATGTAGCAATGACAATTACAAATCGAATAAAAGTAAACACTGACTGTTTAACGGTTGTTACAATTTGATGCAATTTGTTCGTACAACTAAGACAGGATTCTTAATAACCAAATAATTATAAATATCATGCAGTTTACCTGAGACAAATTTACTTATGTGCAATCCAAAAACTCACAAGACAATACAGGAGATATGTCATGCCACCCAGGTTTAGATAACTGTCCATTGTGGATTTTCAACACTTTAAAAGACTACAGAACAATGTATTGTTTTTTAAAGAAAAGAAGAAAGAAGCGTAGACAAGACTTCTGTCAAAAGACTCATGTTGTAGTTACACGGAGCATCATACATATTTGAAATTTACTGTTCCCCACTCATTTGAATAGCACGACCTCCATTTAGTTCGACCTGAGCGCAATCTTCGAAAGGCTAATTTACGACGGCAATTATAGAAGGTGTGTGTGTGTGTGTGTGTGTTAGGCAGCAAGGTATAGCCGACATTGCAGCGCTGTTCTCAGTGAAAGAAGAAAGTTAACCCAATCTCTGTGTCCATTACTTGGTCAAGTTATATCCGTGTACGTGCTTGATCATAGTAAGTAAGGATTATCGTCGGGAGGATGGTAAAGATGGATGAAAGGATTACGGCTTGAATTTATGGGATAATGGAGTAGCCTGTGCGAACATGCACTTGTTGTTTACATTCTCTCTTTATTAGGGGTTGTGTATAGTACGGCAAACCTTTAAAAAAAAAAATCTGTGACTCTTTGACCTTGTATCGATCAAAATATAGATGATACATTGATCCTCAATGGAAGAATAACTTTCATATGATTTAAAAGTTACCGCCATGGTAAGTTAAGAGGACATTGTAAATTGAGATTATAAGTTATACCTATCGACAAATTTTGTAGTGTAAAAAATTCTAGATAAAAGTTGTCTTAATATAACCTGGTGCTTTGTTGTCTTTTGACTGAATAACTTGACGGTTTTTTTGTTTGTATCCGAGACAAGAAGAAACTTCAACATCTTTAGACGCTTTTGCATAAAATGTCACGTTCACTTCATCGACTTCCGAACGACCGCCAGGCAACTTTAAGAACAGGAACTGTTTCTGATTGGTCAGTGAGTGACACTTAATTGATCGAGGGTCGGTGACTTCTAAATAAGGGAGAATGTTCATCCGGGTAATCAAGAGGTGACATCTGATTGGTCGATAGGTCGATAGATGGCTGTGGGTTGGTTGAACAGCAACTTTTTTGTTGTTTTGAATTGTTGTCCTGTTCTCTAGGGAAATGTACAAAAGCTACCTTTGTTTTCTACATGTTGACATCACATAATCGGCGTGTGCCCCGGAAGAAGATCGCACAGCCTTTACGGACCTTCTGGATACACACATTACAACTTGTTTGCACCAGCAGATGTCACAATCAATAATATGGTTCTGTTGAAAAAAGTGGGGCGTATCTGTTGTATATTTGTTCCTAGAACTACTCCCAAGATATGTTTTTTCCATTCCCGTGTGGACTTTAACTTTCCCATAATGACTACAAATAGCAGAAAAAACGACCAAACTCTCACACTCTTATACAGTTTTGGGCAGCATTGCTTACGACCTTTTTGCCGGTCACACTTTCGCTACGACCTTTTCTGCCGGCCACACAGCGAAATGAATTATGCATGAACCTGCTATATTTGTATTTGCTAGAAAAACAACCGTTTAAATCGTCCTTGTTCATAACGAACTGCCATTGAGGATGTCAATTTGGAATAAATGTCATAATGAATTGAATTGAATAGAAATGAATTGAATTGAGTTCGAATTAAAACTTCGTAAAGTTCGAAAAGGCCACTTTTCATTGGTCGATGGATGACTTTGGCTTATCTCCGACGTTTTAAATTTCTTAACGGTCGAGTTGGTCATTTGAGATTTTACGAAAAATTAGCTCCGAATGGCCGAAGGGGTTGACTTGGAAGTCATGGGGAAGACGATCTGTAATTGACCGCTGAGTTGAGGACTTCCTTACGGAGTGGTTCAACTCCACCGTCACGGGTCCTGCTGATTGTACGGTCAGTACACTCGGTGTAAGGGTCAATGGCAAAAGCTTTTAGAAATCTATGCTCAGGACACAGTAAGGAATTCCGCTATCATTACCCATGAAACTCGATCAAAAGAAGGTAAACACTCCAGTCATCATGACAGCTATTCTAGATTATCATTATCCGTTAGACCTTGCTGACTCCAAAGTCACTTCGTGAAAGATATTGGAGACCTTCTCTATGCAAAACACCGAACACGAATAAAGAAACAATGAAGAAAATCGGTGGAAACTTAGTTGGTTGGGCCCATGAACCCCACTCAGTGTCCTCATAAACAAAAAATGAGAAATGCGTGTGTTATTTGTGTCAGTTAAATCCTGTTCATTTTGGATACCAGGTAACATTGGCACTAATTTCATGGCTCGATCAGCTTACCGAAGAACTATGCGCTTATTTACGGCGCCCTGCAATTAGTATGTGGTTCTTTGGGCCGTTAAGTGTAGAATTCCCACTGCAAGCAATGACACGGTATAATCGTGGTTTGCCTGGAAGACGACCGTAAGGCTGTTCACGACTTTTTACAGGCACACAAATTACAACTTTTTGCCACAGCAAAAGGTCACAGGCAATAAATAACATGGGTCTTTTGAAAAAAAAATAGTAGGGCACAACTCTTGTATATTTGTTGCTAGAATTACTCCCAATGTTTTCCCATTCCTATGCGGAATTTAAACTTTCCTGAATGATTTACGTACAGCACAAAAATGACAAAACTTTCCCACTCAGTTTTCTTGAAACCCAATTTTGGACAGTAATTGTTGGCGAACTTTTGCCGGTCACACTTTTGTTACGTCCTTCTTCCGGGGAAACGACGGTATGGCCATGCTTCCTTTATATTCATTCACTTTCTATAAATGTGACCGGCTCTGCAAAAAAGGGTATTAAGTCGGAAAAATTCAAAATTGAGTGATGTATATAGCTGGAAAGGCCGTATTATAAGCTTCAATTTGGTATACGTTGGACTTCTGTAGCATCTCGCATTCCAAAGATATACAGAATTTGCATATCCATGTATATCATTTACATGAAAACGTCGTACAGAGAAACTGCTGCTTAAACTTTTGTGTAATGTTATAAAATAACTATAGAAATGTTCATTCAAAAAGCTATAGCAACCGTCATGTTCCTTTTGGGCGATCGCTTTCAAAATTTCACATGTCATACATGAATATTACCTGAGGTTTATTGTGTAATAACTTTTTATTTTAAAGTCATGGATCATTATGAATTACTAATTTGAAAAATGTCTGAAATCACACCTTTTTGGTAAAAATTGCATTCTTCACGGACGTATTGGTTGATATGAATAAAACACATTTTGTTTCACAACGGTTTTTAAATGCATTTGGACAACAGTAGAACTGTTATTGTAATAAAAAGAGTATACTGAAGCCCAATTTCACTTTTTGGGTTAAAAAAACAGGATTTTAGTAAAAAAGGGCATTCAAACCTCTCTTTTAGAATTTTCTTTTTTATTTCTTAGGTTTTGTTATCTTAGGCACCATTATTTACATCCCCGCAAAAAAAATGAATCTGAAACTTAATAATTTGGGTTTAAAACTGGCTTTTTGGGTAAAAAAAAACAAAAAAAAAACAATTTTGTTTATGCCACAGAAATTTTTAATTTTTATAAACAATCATAGACTTCCCGTTCAAGTTACGAACTGGTTCAAAGACTCAACAAAAATCTGCAAATTTGTTTAAAAATTTTGGACCAAATTAAAGGTTTTTTGGTAAAAAAAAATTATTTTAACGTTATACCAGTATTTCAAAGGATATTACTGTTCTGGAACAAATTAAAAACATCTGCAGCTGTATTCAAGCAAAAGAAACAGGAACACAGCATTTTTTATTATTTTTTTATTATTAAGTATTCTACTCCATGCTTTCAAGACAAGGCTTTCAAAATCTCTTTTTGGAAGATGTGTTGGCTCTGAAAAGAGCCGGTTTTGGGAATGTTCTTGGGATGTCTGTCTTCATGGTGGTGCTTGCTGGGCTGGGTTGGGCTGGGTTAGTGCTTGCTGCGCTGAGCTTGAGTTCTTGGATGAGGGGGTAGTCGGTTATGGCTTCGGCATTGGTGGCAGGGGGCACACGATGTCCCTGGTGGCGGCGCTGCAGAATTCGCGGATCTTGTCATAGAGGTACCATTGGCGCTTTGCATCCAGCCCAGGAGTCGTCTGTGGCTCAGGAAGGTCAGCTGCTGGGAGTCTGTTGGAGGTCTTGAGGAGCTGGAAGCTTGTCTCGTGGTCATCAAGATGCTTTCTTGCCCTTACAATGCCAGGTTCGTCTGAGGTAAAGCTATGAATGCAAGAACAAAGGGAGAAAAAATTATAACAGCGTAAGCAAAAACTGATCTCTTTTTCACTTTTTGGGGGGACCACCACTGGGAGTCTTAAGCCTGCTTCATGCTTCCTGCGAAAGTGAATTCACTTCGCATCCGCTTTTTGCTTGAAGTATGAACCAGGCTTTAGCTGCCATTTATAAAGTGATAACTCAAATTACCGAAAATGCTGTAAACTCTTGATTCCTTGAAGTGGCTTGAAGAATGGGGTCAAGAACTCCTGCCAATCAAATTGGTGCACAAAGGTGTTGCCAGCTTCATCTCCAACAAGCTGAGGGATGTTCACTCCTGTTTGTGTGCTATTACTGACAACTCTGACAACATCATCCAGACATGAGACAGGAGTTCGGCGGTAGCGCTGCTTGAACAGGCCGAAACACCAATCAGGAGCAAACTTGGTCACGATTGGTCACTTTTTTTTTTAATGAATATCAATAAAACCAGCCATTGAAATACTTTCGAGATTGCTACACATTAAGTGCAGCCATCTTTCTTTTCTTTCTTGTCCTCATCCATTCAAATCGATAAAATGAAACCGGGACCGAAAGGGGAAAAACCAGGTCCCAATTTGGCATGAATTCTAGTTTGCCCCCAAAAAGGAACAGAACGTTGTGAAAGAGTCACCTTCCTATAAATCTCCACAAAGTACTGGTATTTAAAAACATGCAAACGACCAAAAAGATCACAGTTTGACCTTACGGTTTCAAGTCATGGTTTTCCTTCCTGACGGTAAAGCTATCTACACTGGAGGTATTGTTTATTAAGAAAACATTGGACATCTCAGTCGGTAGAGCAATGTTCAACCTCTTTTTAACTCTAACCAGAAAATAATGACCACTATCTTGCTCTATCTCCCACACGTGCAACCAGCATGGGTCTCGGACGCCCAACTGAGCATCTCGCGTTTATTTTCAAGTCTCGCAAATTAAAGCAGTAAAATGCGTGACCCCGCGGTGACCTCTGGGTGTCATCACGCGAAGTGCACGTCGTCAAGAGATAGTTTATGGAGTATATAGCACAGCCTTCGACTCGGATATTAAAACATCTTTACGGGTAAATCCCCCATGAGTGTTTTCAAGCGATGGTTTCAAGCGCAGTGGTTACATGCAGAAGTGACACGCGAGGGTTTAAATCAACAACTGAACCATGAAACAAAACGTTAATAACTGTAACTGATTACTCTTGTCAGTCTCAAAAGTTTCACTTCAAATATTTCTCTTGAAACAAACATCGGACATTCTTTCAAGTGGACATTTCTCCCTTCAATATGTAAGAACGCCATCTTCGCTAATACATCCCCACTTTTCCTTAGTGTAAAAACTTAAATAACACTTTAAAACTCCTAAAATGATAGTAAAGCATCCAATTCTTTGTCAAAATCATGAAGTACCCTTCGCCATGAGGCAATTGATGTGAAGTAGAAAAGTACCGGTCATTACACCTCGATCGGGGTAACCCAATCCACGTGGCAGCTGACCATTTCAAAAGCAACCGCTTTATCTACAAGCGCTTTTAACCCGAGGTGGGTCCCGTTTAGCGAAAACCAACAACCCACTCCAGCGCGTAACCGAAAACTTTCCGATTTAGCGAGATCGTGATCAAACTCGTAGTTTCTCGTCAGGTGGACCATCGCAAGTCGCGTTTCATGGGTTCCCCGTCATATATACGGAGCTTACCGTTGGGGTAGGAAGCCTGCGGGGAGCTTTTACCATCATCCACGGCTCAGGGTAAGCGATACTGTGTGCTACACACTCTCAGAGACTTGGAGAAGAAGAAAAAAAAGTGGACTCTGAAAATTCTCAAGCGAACCCGAGAGAATATAAACACTACCCATGAGTGTAAGGGCGTCTCACTTTCAAAAGTTAAGGGCTCTCCGTGTGGGTGGAGAGTACGGTCGCGTACGGAATCATCTTCTTAGAGTTTATTAAGACAGCTGTATAGTGCTGAGGTAGGAGCTCCTTTAGTCTTCCCATCCTTAAACACTTAGGATGTAGAAGCTAATAAAGCGATCGGTACTTCAGATTTTATATAGGGCGGGGGGGGGGGGGGTGAACAGTTAGGCAGTTGCGAACAATTTCATTGATTCGTGGCACATTTTAAACGATAAAGTAACAAAAGGATATAGAGCAACAACATTCTTAACCTTTGCGGTGATACGCAATTGTTTTCTGTATTACTTTTGCACATTAGTATATTTCTCGTAAACAGTCACACTTTGCGTTACCAAGTTCTGATTCTATGCTAATCATCTGTTATAGGTTGGTTTTACACTAATTCATATTATGACTTTTATACAATAATGCGATCAAGAAGAGAACATATTTTATTTTACCGCGACATAAATTGCAATGAAACTGTAATCTATAAGAAGTTTCATTAGATATAGCTTCTATTTTTAACTGCATACACTCTGGTGTTAAAATTAATCCTTTCACGGTGACAACACCGACACTGCGTTAATTTCACCAACACTGTAGCATTGGTTATAATTTGCATCGTTCATGTTGTCACATTGATACCGGAAAGAATCAAGTAACACAGGGAAACTTTTGAAAAACTGAATCTAAGCGATTTGTTGATAGTTTCGATCATACGATTTGTAGATAATTCTGATTATGCAATTCGTAACAGAGAAACTTTTTGCGAACCTTAATCTCAACGATTTGTATCTAGTTTCGATTGTACGACTTGTAGATAGCTTCGATTATGCAATTCATAACAGAGAAACGTTTGCAAATCTTAATCTAAAAATTATATTATTTGTGGATTTCTTCGATTTTGCAATTCATAACAGAAAAACCTTTGTGAACCTTAATCCCTAAGATTTGTATCTAGCTTCGATTATACGATTTGTAGATATCTTCGATTTTGCAATTCATAACAGAAAAACCTTTGTGAACCTTAATCCCTAAGATTTGTGTCTAGCTTCGATTATACGATTTGTAGATATCTTCGATTTTGCAATTCATAACAGAGGGACTTTTGTGAACCTTAATTCTTACGATTGCACGATTTGTAGATAGTTTCGATTTTGCAATTCATAACAGAAAAACCTTTGTGAACCTTAATCCCTAAGATTTGTGTCTAGCTTCGATTATACGATTTGTAGATAGCTTCGATTTTGCAATTCATAACAGAGGGACTTTTGCGAACCTTTATCCCAACGATTTGTATCTTTCACTAGTTATAAAAGAGCGAACATATGAATTTATTTGTACTTTTTGTACGGACAAATACAGTTATCATGCCGTTTGATACCACCGCATTCATCTACATCTACAACGTCGGTTTACGTCACATCCAGACAAGACTATCTCAAACTATTTTAGACAGCTTGATTTCAGTGGCGTAACTAAGGGGGCGGGGCACGGGGGCACGGGGGCACGGGGGCACGTGCCCCCTCAATTGATATCCGTGCCCCACGGGTCCCCCCCCCCCCGTCCCCATTTGAAATCTGGACCTTTGCGATTAAAAATTACCAGAGTAAAATGTTACATTTACACGCAGGGCTGTGTGTTTGATTTTACCCCCGTGTCAGATTATCTTATACAAAAATAGTAAACGGGCATAACAAGGGCTCCGAAAAGGGGCTTGTTTAGGAAAAGTGAACATTTTTAAATGACCAGAAGTGCCCCCGAAACAAACATGGTGCACTCCCTTGTGCCCACCCCCCTTTAAAATGTTTACCCTAGTTTCGCTGCTGATGTTCCATCAACATGATGATGTAAGCCTATCACTTCATGACATCACGTTGAAACCATAATGACGATTCGTTACTATAGTAATATTATTCAAGGTTACGTCAATGTTTCCTTCAAATCATTCTTGCCAAGTTCTTATTGACGCATCGGAGTCCTGACTGTCAAAACGTGTTAGGATTCCTACATTCTACGGCTGATGAGTTACCCGCCATCACGGCTGTTTAGAGTTGCATGATATTAATGCTAGTCGCCAATACATTGTAGCTCTTACGGTTATAACCGTCTTAAGTATGCAAATTTGTAGTCGACGTATTATGTTCGGTGGTATGTAAGGTGAATGATTCCTGTGAGACTTTTCCCCCATTCCTAATCGTGGACAGAAATGGAAATCATGCCCTTAAGCAAGCTCATCAGACACTCAAGAATATAGCTGTAGGAAATCATGTACAAAGATTTGCCAACTTGGCAGGAAAAACAGGGGGGGGGTAGAGAATGTGACTGAAATCGTGGCGATCACACATTTCACATAAAGGTTTAATACAAAAACCTGAAAGACGTTCTGACGGTGTTTAAAAAAAAAGGAAGAAGAAGAAATCTGATTGCTTGCTGGGGTAACGATGTATGCATTAGTGTTGGACAGATGGTCAGATAATTGGTATGTTTTTATGTATCGTCTTATAAAACGCAATTAGTGTGCTGGACAGTAGCGCCACTGAACCAGCACCCCAGGTGAAGAGATAAAGGCACAATCCGCCGACAAGGTACAAGGCAAGTGCGAAAAAGCGATCCTCTCATTTTAACACGTGACCATGTTTACGTCTTATTGACGGTTCTTGGAAGTGGTAAACCTGAAAATGAACCGAATGGGGGTTAAAAAAGGGAATAACGTTCTACCTGATTTGACGGTTGAACGGGAAGACACCTCTATATCACCACGGCGGAGGGAAGTGACTTGCTCTGTTTAGTGTTCCCAACAAGTTGACGTCATTGTGACGTCCTTTACTTGTACGCCCTGTGGAAAGAACAAAAGAATTAAATGTTCTTCGTTAGTCACTGTATTACGTTTTCTTGGGTCACGTTTATGTTGCTTGGACTAATCAAACTCAATGGTTCCATGGTAAATGAGACGCGATCAATACGATATCAATGGGTCGACCATTTTTGACTAAATATGACTAGACATTTTTATATAGCGCATAATGCAGGAGTCTCTATGCCCAATAACACAGAAATAACATGGAACAATTCAAAACATAAAGTAAATTTATGAAACTGTAGATGCAAACAAGTGAGTCTTTAAAAGTCCTTTGAAATTCAGAACAGAGTCAGCTTGACGAATATGAAGTGGTAAGTCATTCCACAATGAGGGTGCCATGAAGGTGAAGGCCCTTGACCACAGAAGTTTGCGTCAGTAAGGATGGGCGAGTAGAACGAAGAGGACGAACTGGAGTATAGTAATGCAGAAGTTCAGATATATAGTCAGGAGATAGTCCATGGAGAGCTTTGAAAGTGAGGAGATTTAACTTATACGGGACACGCATTTTAATCGGGAGCCAGTGGAGATCATGTAACGACGGGTGTATTATGTTAAGAACTAGGCGTGTGTGTGACGAGGCGAGCAGCGGTGTTTTGAACTCGTTGGAAAATACAAAGACCTCTATCAGAAACTACAGGGAAAAGATAATTGCATGAGTCGAGCATACCAGTACCATTTATACAAACGGAACTATGGTCGAGTTGAATTCCCGGCTAATGCACTGGTTTCAGAAATCAGTCCGGTCACCAATGTTGTACCCTAACCGTGCCTTCCAAAATGGTATCTCTGTATTTAAATCAAAGATATAAAATGATCCATGTTGCTCAAGCCGATTTTACCTTGAATATCGAATCGAAACGTTGAATTGCCATTTTTGTAGGATGATCAAAGTTACTAACTTTCAAATGAGATAACTGAACGGAAGAAAAATTATAAATGAATAATAACAAAGTTATTAATATATATTTTTAAAAAAATGTAAACAAAATTCAGACGGGTGCCTTGCGAGACAGAGAAAAAACGCAGGGGAATGAGTCGATGTAATGTAGCTGACTTCTGGGTACCAGCACCGGGCGTGGCCGTCGTGCACATTTTCACGTGATTGGCCAGGATTATCGTTTCAAAAACAACATTTTTATAGCCATCAAAAGGGCAAAACGCGATTCATTAATTTCATTTTATTACATAGCGCATACTAAAATAGCATGCTCTTTCGTTCGCTGGAATCAATTCATTTTCGAACACAAATAACAGAAGCGCAGATCGTACATCTTTAAACTTCTTTTATAACTACCCACATTACATATTAGAATAAAGGACTTATTTAAACCCCTTTGCTTCGTGAATGTTTTAATGAAAAAACACCACTCACGTTAGCTTAAAAAAACATAAACATCCAAAATATTCCCCGTCTTGCTTTAATGTAACAGTTTCTCACATTTGTACTTAATCTTTCATGAACAACAACAACACCAACAACAACATAACCAGAAAGCAATCCAGACCCTTATGCAAGAGTTCTGGAAGCCACCGAGTCTTCAAGATACCCAAGATAAGGTCGATGCCGTCTGTAGTCAAGTTCGAAGCACTTTGGCTGTTCTATCTTGCACATTGTGTGCCCCAGCAAGGGAAAGAAGGCTGCAGCAGCCAGTAGGAAATCAGCCGACTAGCAATTCAATCTGAAGGTGGTATCACACCGATCGTCACTTTCCCGCCAAACTAGACGAACCAAATCGTATTATAACGTGTGGCGTAGCAATATCAGCGAATATTGTGATAACCGATTTAAAGATTGGAGTTTGCGACCAGTAAAGTTACCGAGGTATGATTAAAGCTACACGGCCGTGGTCAGGAACTGTATAAAAAAAAAAAAAAAAAAAAAAAAAAAAAAATCTGCGACTGGCGGGAAAGAAATAGGGTTTGCATAGCTGTGGCCAGGGAAATGTGTCTGTATTTGACAGGAACTTCGGGGGGGGGGGCACATGGCGGTGGTCAGAGTTCACCAAAAGCGCTATTTTCTGTGTGGTGTGAAGGGGGTGTATTAATCAGGAAAAGCAGAACCATAACAAGTTTTATCTGCTTCAAATTGTTCCTTTTTGGGGGTGACAGATTCCTCCCTTTTAGTGTTGGCTTAGTTTCTCTATGTGTTTTAAGTCTTTGGAAGAAGATGAAGATGGTACAGGGTAACTCTAGTTAACAACGACGTTGATAACACGCCCAACATGTCTTTTGTTGGTCAACGCTGACTATGCGGAGAGAGAGGAACTCTGCCTTTTACAACGGGTTATGTTGGGTCATTTTTTCATTTTGTAGCGTGTCGTGGCCGAGCGGTTTGATGGCGCATCGGACCCAAGTTCTGGTGGCTAAGTCATCAGGGTGAAGGTTCGAATCCCGGTCATGACACTTGTCTCCTTAGCAAGACACTTTAAAACTATATTTGCTTCAAATATGGGAAGAGGCAGTTGTGTTTGTCTTGCAATGGATTCATTTACCCCTCCCAGTTCTTAACTGTGACGTGAAGAGACTTGAGTTTATATCTCGCCATGTCTTGTTTCTGAGCATTTGGGCAGGTTTCTATCCCTCCAAAAAGGAAGCCCACACCTAGAGTGGCCTTTGGGCCTTGTGATGGGAGAATCGCACTAACAAAGTAGTAATAAAAAAAATTAAAACATTAAAAAATAGGCCCCCTTTAGTTACCCCCCCTTCCCCTCGCCTTTTGCGAGATTTAAACCGCCGCTGGTTGTTACAATCAATTTTATTTTATCTAATTTCAGTGTAGTGTTCCTGGTTTGGAGTAACTTGATTAATTGTATAGGTATGTGCTTTTTTACCAGTCGTATTATATTCCCAACAATTCTCACAGGATTATCCTCTGTCATTCCGGATTTCTCTTTGGGTTTGGTGTTCCCTTCTGTAAAGATCGCCTTAAGGGTGTTCTAAGAAAATGACTAAATGGTTGTTGATACTGGGCAAGCTGTTCTAACTCTTCAAGAAGACGTTACTGGCAGTCAGACACCTAGAGGAGAAACGCGTATTTCCCCAGCTGACCATTAATCAAATTCTCCCTTCAGGACTTTATCTCACTCCTTTAGAATCGGGCATCCTTTTTATGGTTCTATGGCAATATTTCAGATGTAGGTTCACTGGAATTGGGGCTCCTTAATCACCACCCAACGATATATGGGGGCATTATAACTTGACACCGACTAAAAATACCGCTCAGCACTTTAGCATTACTAGAAATCATCGGGCAGTAAACTTCTCGCCCCAAATATAACTTCCCGCCAAATATATATATAACAGCTTTAGGTCAACAGATAAGTTAAACTCGTCCTGTGATTGGTTGGTACGTTACATTCCTGATGGTGAACGTCAGTTCATCATTCACGGTTTGGTGTGCGTTCTGATTATCTCCACTACGTCGGAGAGGGGACGTGGACATGGAAATGGCGCCAAATTGAAGATAGGAATCGTCAAGTCCAATCATCAAGAGTGGATCCAAACAAAACAGAAAGAGAAACTGTCGAACAAAAGGCACATCTCAAGGATTACTGATTCCATAAATTGAATCGATTTCTAAATTGAATTACACGATGGAGCTGGGATCACCGTAAGACCGTTAAAAAAGTCAGCGCTTATTTTGTAACAGAAGATTTCTCGAGTGACGGTCAGTCAATGGTCTCCTGTTGAAGGCCTGTTGACGTAATCACCATGACGTCACCAGGATTTCCTTTTCAGGCCATCTTTTAAGACACTTTGCAACCACTTGGATATCGTACACTTTTAATTGTATTATAAAGATTAGTTGATTACCAGGTATTGGTTTGAGAGTTGACTGTAATACACTCCCCCGCAAAATGTGTCCAAGTCAAATGCATTAAAAGTGAAACTGAAAGAGATCTCACACCCAAAAAGGGGGGGACCCCCAAAACATCACAAAACCTCGCAAAAAAAGTGTTTAAACTTTCATTTGTCGCTCTTGTCTTTCACAAATTCGGCTGTAAAGAAAACATGCTCGCATAAAGAAGGATCGCCGTCTCTCGATATTCAGACGGTGCAGTGCAGCATTGCGCACGCCATACTTCTCTTTTACACCTGCTTAATTTTTCCCTCGAAAGCTTTTTCACCGAGTGTTATTTTATCCGTTTACTCCATTAAAAATAGTCCACCTGATCCAAATGAACATCGTCGGCATGTTGCTAAGCGCGTGTAACACCTGCAACGTAATGTAATTGTGCGGGGAATATCTTAGCAACATTCAGGGTGTGAACGATAAAAAAAGGGGATACCGAGATTCAGAGAGAATTGGTTTACTAAATATATCAACACTGGACCCTAATGCATGCACGCTTTATTCCCCCGGGTGACCTTGTTTAAACAGCTTCCCTTTTTTTCCCTTTCATTTAAATGAAACCATTGATCGAGTCCTGTTATTTTGTTTACAAGTTTAGACAAAATTAAGCAGCACGTGACTACAAAAAGAGCGGCAGTGGAGTCGGTCTGATGAGAAAAAAAGAGAGTTATGATGAGGAAAAAAATACGTATTTGTGCCGGGTGTGTTTACCAACTGTTTGATTACATCCATCCTTTGTAGTTTTTGTTAACCTCTGATTTGATATATATTTAAAGGAAAGAGATTGAAATCCTTACGACAGCTGGTTAATCAAAAAAGCCAACACTGACTTGGAGTTGTGGATGTTGGTCTTTCGTCTCAGGGGAGGGGCGTGGAATTGCAGGAGTTTTTTAGAGCCGCTTGGAAATTGTTTGCCGTGTTTTGAGGACTTTCTAACGATGTATCCCGTCAGGTATTTGTGAAAGGAACTTGGTCAAAGGGAATTCTGGTACGCGGCTGGAAGGTACAGCCATAGAAACAGGGGAATATAGAAATGCATTTCAATTCACTGCCCACATTCCTCGGATGTTGGTCGAGATGTTTTGCTTGTTGGCGCGTGTTTGCCATGCTCGACTATTGACGCAAACAATTCTTCAAAACCATCGAAACCTTGATCCGTCTTCGAAAGCGTTCATTTTGGTTGTATGTGTGTCTGCGTGTGTGCGTGTGTGTGTGACGGTGGATCGTTAAATTCAACATGTCCCACAAAACAAAAATCAAGACAATTCTTCTTGAGATGTGTATCGATCTTTTCTTTCAGGTGCCACTCAACAGTGTAACCTGACTTAATAAGTGAAGCGAAAAAAACACGCTTGCTCTATTGTTGTAAAGAGTTATTGAATTAAAAAGACAACTTAGTCCACTCCGAACATCCAAAATAGATATAAGGTTTAGCGTTCAAGAATAGTCTGGAAAGGTCATGTTTTAACAGCCAGCAAACCGCAAACCAACGTTTTACTACTTTTTTCTTGAAACCCATGTTGACACAAATCTTGACTTCTAGAGTTCTGTGGGTGTCTTGCATGATGATCCACAGTTCACATGTGCTAATACAAACGGCAGGGAAAATAAAAGCCAACGCCGTAGCACTGCTCGTCGAGAATTCTTCAGGGTGTCACATTTCGGAGGGAATCGCTGAGGTATAATATCCACCGCTTGGACAGCGTTCGGCAGGGTTGGATCGGGTTTCAGATAACTGCATGGGCTACGTACCTCTTGTTCAAATCTCTTGTACTGTTGTACGTACGTCATACGAGCCACCCTTGTGCTCGCATAAATGGCGCATCTTTCTTGATGGGCACCATATCTGGGCTAAGCAAAGTTCTCGGTGTGAGAAGTCTGCTATTGTCCATTGAATTTCCTTCTTTCTTTTTCATCAGGGGTGATTTTTCATCAATGGAGTACAAAGGGACGTTAGGGAAAGATACCATTTCAACATGATTCCCGTCTTGCATTCCATTGATACACTTTGCCAACGGTAGAATGAAAGGCTCGTGTGACAAAAAAGAAACGGTTGACGATTAGCATGACCACGAACAGTTACACAATCAGACTGTTTTCACGCTGTCCCTGCATTTAAGATCTGTTCACCTCAAAAAAACACAGGTTGATTAATTGAAAAGACAGAGCTTGTTTGTCTACACACCATTGAATTGATTTGTTGTGTTTTATACGGTGAACATTTTCCACCGTGATCTATTGTGACTGACTTTTCCCGATGTTGTTCGATGTTGCTGTCTGTTTTGATATCTTTCTGAAATTAACACCGCGCGACCAACCTCATCCTTAATGGCGAGTTAAGAATCGCCTTTTTTTTGTGCTATCGTGGCAACACGTTACCGGTGGCAAATTCAGTTACAGATAGTACACTATATGTCGATTTACAAAGCCATGTACCCCTCCAGTGAAACTTGCCTCTTGTTCTTATCACAGAGAAGGCTCCTGGCCTGTCAAACCCTTCGCAATTCCCCTTAAGGGATACCTCTGGATCCGAACCGTGAGTAACGCTCGTCAAATTAGATTACACACCGGCAAATTCACCGTCAAGTTTCAAAAGATCTCCCCTCAGATTTACGTCTGCCTGAGCTGCAACGTCACACGGGTCAGGTGCTTGTTCTTATCCGACTCAAACGCGGGGTGTTAGTTCATTAGAATCAAATGGCCGGTCAGGCGAATAGGGGGGATCTGCTCCCTTGAGAAAACTGACCGTTAAAAAGGGCTAGATTTCCCCCCTGAGTCATCACTATCAACGAGGGATGAAAGGGTTTCGTAGATGACCCCAATACCCAACAGCTTGAAGAAGAAAAAAAAGTTAAATAAATAAATACAAATCGGCTAAACTGTGATATCATGTTGGTTTTCCCTACGGCAGAGCTGTCTATATTATTAACACACAATTACATATAAGACAATGGCACGACCCACAATAGAGTAAGGGGATTATACAAACACCGTATTAGAGCATGCATGAAGATCGTTACAATTAAAAGTAGTTTACCGTGAACATTACTTACTTACTGAACATTTCAGAAAATAGCTATACCGGTACTCGTTTTAAAGTAATGTAAGATTTCTGAAGACGGGTCTTCCGTGTTTTAGTTTTCGGTACCATAAGCCCTTCGAGTGTTGCACTTGGTACAATTTCATCGCCCCACGGAAGAAATTAATACCCCTCAAAAACAGGTGCTTAACAAAACTGGAACATCGGCCAAAAAATGCTACGTGAATTTGGTTTGTTTACCTCGGCTCCGTCCTATTATTTTTTGCAAGATGTTTGAAGTACAAGAACAAATTTACAGGTTTACGATTGAAAATCATCTTCACCAATTTTAAAAATGTTCTTGACGTAGGTCTTTACAACAGCTCAATTTTATCACAGAGGCTTTCTCACCAGATCTAAATGGATCCCTCCTCATCTGATGATGTGAAAGATGAAAGCACTTTTACATCATTCCGTGTGAATGGTTCGCTTCATGTAACGATGCCATGTCTGATTTAAACTCAAATAAACATCTGCTCTGGAACTTTAATACTGACAATGAACTATTGAAATGTGCATCTCATTCAAGGCTAATATTAATTTTAATTTTCATGAAGTTAGGTCAGCTACTCTAGAAAAGTTGAAAAGAAGAAAAATTACTACTTTAATTGCAAAGTAGGGCGGCTTAAAATAGACGGGTACAATGCAATGAATGAAAATATATTTCTTTGTAATCTTTTAAATTTTTTTTTTCCCTTTCTTGTTTTTCCTCTTCTAAATCAGAGCGTTTCTTTTTAATCTCGGCATTTGCAGAGTGAAATAGACTGGTTTCATTTGAGATTACAACATAATTGAGGCTGGCTATTTTCTAGACGATATACTTCAATCATGGAGGACACTGCAAAATTATAAACTACTTTTTGAACCACTACTTCTTTACAGCCACTTTTGGCAAATCAACGTCACTTAAAGGAACCTTCAGACCAAATGGCTTTTTTTTTTTTTTTTTTTTTTTTTTTTTTTTAATGGAAGTTCCTCGAGAGTGATGTTTCCATTTGGTTTGCTTGCTGCGTGATCGATCATGTACCGTCCGTCTGACGTTTTCAAGATTAAGATCAACACGGGTTATTCTCTCTCTCTCTCTTGTTAGTCGGTGGATAAAAACAAATGCTCCTGTTACATTCTGTATGTGCACATGAGTTTGACTGGCATGGTTGTAGGAATTCGATACTAGATGGAATTGCCGTTTTCATAATTTTAAAAAACATCGTGGTCTCATTTTAAAATGTGCTTATAATGTTATCTTTATTTTCTTCTTCTTATCTTTTTTAGTTTATTTTTCATTTGTTAGTTTTTTTTTTTGTTTTTTTTTTTAACCCTTCACTGTTTTTCAGTCCGTTTCCCCCCAACTATAACAGTCATTTTGAGAAGTAACTAAATTGACTTTCTATTGTAGCCCAGTATATATAATCGAGGTATAACTAGGCTGGCCCATTGTATGCGTCATCTCGGGTTATCATAAACGCGCTCAGGGAACCTGACAATTGTCATAGTGTAAAATACAACTATCCTCGTAGTCTTTCTTCGTGTCGTATTCTCAGCCTACCAGGGTTTCTTTAGTGATCCGAACGCACCTTTCACAATTGAAGCAGTTTCCATTCTAGCAATACTTTACTATCTGTTGATACGAGTCGGTGCCCAGACGGTCACTGAGTAGTTCTTTATCACACAATATTACCAGTTTTACTGTACGATTTCCAAACACATCTTTCAACTGTCAATAAATAACACAAAATTAAGATACAAGACATAATAGTCTCGTTAACAATACACTGCAACAAACACGGGCCACCCATGGTCTATGGAACTGTAACACTGAATGTGTCGAATGAAAGTATCGCAAATAGTTTTTTTTGTACAGTATATTCCACATTTTGATTTTTTTAATTCAACATCGGTGGATTCAAGTTCATTTGTTCCCAAAAGCGTTGCCTACTCGGGACTAAACACGCCATGTTATTCCCATAACAAGATCTAGAGATGTTAACGCCATGGCAAGGACAAACTACAGTTTTCACGAAGGCTGAACTAAAGTGTTTTCCTGACTCAAACAAGGTAGTCTTCAATTTGATGTAAGAGTAATTTAAGTAATGG